>JAQJVL010001199.1:0-179936 GCA_035578905.1 Stictocephala bisonia | reverse complement strand
CATCTACAACCCCCCTGAGCTTGTAAAAATATGGCTCCAAAAACGAGTAAGAAGTAAATAATTGCATTCTACTACAAACACAGTTTCAGTATTGAATACATGTATTTAGAAAATTATAGGCATGCATTTAAATTAATACTTGTGAATGATACTTCTTTTTGACCGGCAGGTAGCACCACCTGGGTTGCCCCACGTTACCACCATGATGTGTGGTTCTTGCGCCAATGAGCATGCCTTCAAGCTGGTATTTGGGTGGTACCAAAACCGGCAGAGAGGTGGCCATGACAACTTCTCTAAGGAAGAGATAGACAGCTGTCTAAGAAACAGTACCCCAGGCTCACCTCCGCTCACTATTCTATCATTCAAAGGTCTGTCTAAAAAATGTATAGTTTTTAAGGTGCACAACAATTTTAAAATCTTGTAACATGAGAAAAGTATTTTACTTATAATTTTAAGCAAGAAGTATATCTCATCCTAATAATTTCTTTATTAACATTCCAGGAGCATTCCATGGACGGACCTTTGGTGCATTACTGTGCACAAGCTCTAAGTACATTCAGAAAATCGATATTCCATCAATAGACTGGCCACGAGCCTCTTTCCCTGTCTACAAATATCCATTGGAGGAACATCAGCGAGAGAATGATGCAGAGGATGACAAGTGCCTTGCTGAGGTAGTTAACTTTTATGCAACAATAAATATATTAATACGGCAGTGGTCTTCATAGACATAAATTCCTTAAATATGCTTCTAAAAGATGTGAATTAATAGGAAATCAGAATAAAAAAGAAACATTTCAGCATTTTGTGAGAGATTGAGAAAAAATTAGGCGTACAACTGATACCTGTAGTTGTAATTGTATAATTAGTGTACTTAATTAATTAGTGTACACTTAAACTATGTTAAAAATCAAGCGATAAGTTAACACTCCAGTGGTCATGCAGGGTAATTTGTTACCCCAGACATCATTATTTTTGTTGCCCTGAACAGTTGGCAACACTCTTGACCTTAAGATAAATACGTCGTACTTGGGATAAGTTATTACTCAACGCGACTAACCGTGTCACTGTTTTTCCAAACAAAATTTGTTTACCTAGTTGTATTATTTTGTGTATATAGTTGTAAATAGTTTATATAATGTCTGAATGTGAGCGTGAACAATTGTGTATTTGATTAAATGAAACAGAAAGTGATTGTGAGAGTGTTTTGGGGCTTGAAGATCCGTATGAATGGGAAGAAGATCATGTTGAAGAAAATCATTCAATAGACAATAATGACCCACTTGAAGAGAACTATGAGGTAAGAATAGACATTCCTATTAATAATACTATGGAGCTAGAAGAAGAACCAGTAATAACCCAATACTATTGATAGACATGAGTTTTATATTGGAAAGGATAAACAAACAAAGTGGTACTTAAAAACTCATATGGCTTGAACATCTAGAACAGCTTCTCATAATATAATACCTAGATTTTATATGCCAGGACCTAAAGGTCATGCTAAAAATGCTTAAACCCACGTACAGTCATTTGAGTGTATTTTTGAAGATGGTATTATAAATAAAATTGTTTTAAATATACCAATATTTACATAAACATAATCATAGACAATTTTGAAAGAGATCGAGATGCAAAATTGACAGATAATTGTTCATAGCCACAAATGTGTATTAATAGAAATGTTTCTGTACCTCCAAACAGGCTTAGCCTTGGAGGTCTATATTTTTGAAACATATTTATGTGTTATTATGCATGTATGTATGTAATGTTTGTAGATTTGTTTTGGAAATAAAAATTTATTATTAAAAAAAATTGCGAAATGAGATCTTTATTGGGTATTTTATTTTTAGCCGGGGTAATGAAACCAAGTAGGAGAAATGTCACTGAAATGTTTGATATGAGAAATGGAACTGGTGTTTAGGCTGTAAATGTCACAATGAGTGAACATCGCTTCAGGTTCCTGATGCGATGTTTGCGTTTTGATAATATATACAGTAGAAATCAGCGCAAGTCTTCAGATAAATTAGCAGCAATAAGGGAAGTTTTTGATACTTTTCTAAAAAATTCTCAAAATGCTGATAATCCATCTGAATATATGAGTATTGATGAGCAATTAATGGCTTTCTGGGGGAACTGACCATTCCGCCAGTACATTCCAAGTAAAAGTGCTAAGTATGGAGTAAAGGTATTTGCCAATGTGTCAGCTTCAAGTTTCTACACAAGTTACCCAGAAGTTAACGTTGGCACTCAGCCTGACGGGCCATTCAAGACAAGTAATAAACCACACAATTTGGTATTACGCTTTACTGAACCTTTATCTGGCTCAAAAACAAATATAACGGCAGATAATTAGTTTGTTTCTTTGCCTCTTGCACTTGCTCTTCTTGAAGAAAGACAATTTATCCTTATATGTACTATGAGAGGTAACAGTAGAGAAGTTCCTTCAAATTGTTTGGCTGATAAAGAAAGAGAAAGATACAGTAGCTTATTTGAATATCACAATATTGGTTTCATACGTGCATGAACCAAGTAAGGCTGTAATTATTCTATCAACTATGCACTGGGATGGTGAAATAGACCCAAGCACCAACGAAGAAAGAAAACCGGTAATAATAACAGTTTATAAAGAAACCAAGTTTGGAGTGGATTTATTAGATAAAATGTGTCTCCAGGAGATGGCCCTTGACCCTATTTTTCCATCTTATGAATATTGGTGGTGAAAATGCAATAAATATTTATAGGGCTAATAACAGTTATGAAAATGTTGCCAGAAGAGAATATTTGTCGACATTGGCCATAGAACTCATGAAACCTGCTGTTCATCGTCGGATGAGTCTTGGAAATATACCTAAGCAACTGAAAAGCAGATGTAAACTTTGTTTAGGCATTGAAGAACAGGAACAGCCACCAGAATAACAGAGAGGAAATCCAAGTGGAAGTCATTGTATTATTTGCCCTAGAGCAGCCGACAAAAATCCAGAACAACCTGTGATAAATGCCACAACCGATTTTGCCACAATCATATAAAGAATATTTGTGAAAAATGTTATAAATAAGATACTGTCAAGATAACTTAAAAAATGCTATCACAATAATACAAACTTTGTTGCTAATTGGATTTTGTCTTAGTTTTGAATTTGTAATCCTATTATTGATAACTGTGTATTCTAATAAAAAACTTGTTGTATTCAAATATTTTGAATTTATTTATTATACATTAAACCTGAAATCATTGTGAAATTTTTGAATACAATATAATATGTATAGATGATGTAAATTATTAGTATTTTACTTAAATTTATGCTAGAGAGCATTTAAAAAATTAATTAAAAAGGAAATTTAAGGTGGGGTAAGAAATTACTAATCACGTCATGGTCAGGCGCACGACCACAGAGTGTTAAAATTTAACAAAATATTTTGTACAATATGTATTGTAGATTATGCAACATTCTTACTTATATTTTGTTGGTTTTGGGGTAAAAACTACCAAAGGTATTAATAATGTAGTTATTAATAATATCACAAACCTTCTTGATAAATTAGTTTTAATTTATTAAAACGTAGATAGTTTGTTTGGTTTATATTTTAATAACAATAAAATGAAGAAATATGTTAATATATTTTTTCCCAATGATCAAATACTTGAACGGAACTTTGAATACCTTCAAAGGATAGTTTACAAAAAATATTGTTCTTAGCAAATGCACAAGGTTATGTGTAATAAATCTATTATCAAATTTAATATTTGAAGGCTTTTAGTCTTCATGTTTTTCTAATGAGCAATTATATGGTTAAATGGAAAGGATTTATATAGCCAGATCGTTACTGGTAGTTAGGCAAAATTTTAACTCATACTGTAGTAAGTAGAAATTAAAAAGTGTAATCATACAAAAAAGGTAATCAATAAATAAACAGGGAATAAAACGCAAGGGACTTTAAAGACTTGTAAAGGATAAATAACGGGATCACATTCTCTTACTTCAGAGTATAATAAGAATAATTTTCTGCCAAGCAGATAATGTTGGCTCCTCTGTTGTAGTTTAGTTATTAAAAACTGAAAACCTCCAATAGCATTGCTTGGCTAGTTTCTATAAGTATGCCCTTCCTTTGTACAGACAACACAACCTTATCTGTGTCTGAAGTAAAGGGGTACTGTGTCAATCTGGGCTTTATTCTATTAAGCAAAATGATCCTGCAAACCTATGGCTCCTGAATATATGGAGAATATAAAATACATACCCTATAAAACAGAATTTAATAATTTAAAATGTAAAGTAAAAGCATAACAATAACATTTCGTTTGATAGAATCAACAATATAAAAACAGACTACATATAGATTGATAAAAAGAGTTTAAGTTTCAGTTAACTAACATCATTACTCACCAGAGTCTTGTACTTGCCCACGGCCAAATATGTCAGATCCCGATCCATAAAAATATTTGTGATTGAATAATGAATATGTTTGAATGTTTGATTTTACTTTTTAATGAACCAGTGAGAAAAAAAAATACTTGCTTCTTGATATTTTGACCTAATAATAATTAATCACGTAACATGTAGTCAACTGTCAACAAAATGAAGCTTAGTCTACAGGTAAGCCCATAATGTCATTTAATTCTGAAGGCAAGAAACATGTTTAAAACATATTAACGGTATATTGATGTTACAATGTTTTTAAATAAACATTTTTTTTTAGGTTGAAGAGCTTATAGAGAAGTACAACAAGAGTGGCAAACCAGTGGCAGGAATTATCACCGAGCCCATCCAAGCTGAGGGCGGGGACAATCATGCTTCTCCGAGATTCTTTCAGAAACTACAAAAAATTGCCAAAAAGGTAAAAATTTTAGTTAGTTATTCTGCTCATTGGTTGTCAGGAATTACATGAAAACTGATTCGAAACGGGATGAATAATTTTTATCTGAACTTCCAGTTTCCAAATAAGAGTCTTATTATTTCAAAGATGAAGAACATATTGACTTGCTAGCTATTCGCTGTCTCTATATCTTTACATAAAACATACACATCCTTTCGTTAAAAAAAATATTTCCCTGTAGAATATCTTGCTTTAAAAATTTTTAAATTTAGAAATACAATATTAATCTTGCATTCCAGATGATTTGGTTAATTTTTCCTCATGCTGGCCTTAATGAAAATATCTGTGGAGCTAGGTTTTAATAAAATATACATTCATTTCTTTATGTTCATGATTATTTTATACTTTTCCAGGTTAGTTAAAATATTTAATAGAGTTTACCTCATTTTTGTCCTGGTAATAAGTTATTGTATCAGCTGTTCAAAGTTGGTCTTGGGAATACCATTTGTACAAAAAAATACAATTCACGAAAGTAAAATAAGTACAGTTTATCTGAAAATTGTGGTAAACACTTTTTTGCAAATCAAATTGTGGTGAACAGTATTTGCAAATACTGTTCACTCAATGAATACCTTGCCTACATGTTTAAAATACTTTGGGACAGCTTTCAAAATAGTATTTGTACCAGTAAACAAAAATATTATAGCAAGAATACCTTTTATTAATCAGCGTAAAAACTGTTAACTAACTATAACTAATCACTTATCATTTGCTCAAATAAATACCGTTTTAGAACAGGATTTTTAAGCCCATTTAACTAATTTGATACATATAAGGTTTTTATTTTATTATAATTTATTTATTACTTAAATTGGTGTATCATTAAAAATTATTTTAGTTAATATCAAGGGATTTTAAGTGTACATGGTTGAATGTAGTATATGTTACTGATAAATGTTAATTTCTTTTGAGAAAAAGTCAATCTGTGTATTTTATCTTCAAAAATAATTTTAGTTCGACTCTAGGTATTACAAAAAAAGACCATCAGAATAATAACAAATACTCTCCAAAAAGCAAGCTGTAACTTGAAATTATGTCTTTACAACTTTGTATGTTTTTCAGTGCTTATTATATTTCAAGAAAAATATTTCTAAATTTACATTTCAAAGTGGTATATGCATAATTACACTAAGAAACAAAGACAATAAAATAAGAAATTATTATATACATTATATATTAATACATAGTTTTGAAAACAATTCAACTAAAATTTTTAATAAATTACTAATACAGATAAGAAATCTAAAAGAAGATTCTTTCAAGAATACATTGAAAAATTACTAGACCAGATATTGTATATATCGAATAATATTGTATATATCACTATAATAGTACGTGTATGGGCGGGTGGGTGGGACAATATAATAGTACTTGTATAGACGGTTGGGTGGGTCAATATAATCGTATATATATATATATTGGTGCGTCCACAGGAATAAAGAAAACAATTTATGGCTACCTAGATACGTAACCTAGTACTTTAGGGCTAAGGTTATGTATCTAGGTATTGAAATATCGGAGAAGGGTGTCCATAAGTGTAAGGATAAGGTAGAAGCTGTAGTTAATGCACCAAGGCCTAACAATAAGGATGAACTGCGAAATTGGTTAGGTTTGGTAAACTATTACGTACGATTTTCCAACAAACTGTTAAACTTGCTTCACCCTTTGTATGAGCTCATAAGGAACGGAGTGAAGTTTGTTTGGACTACAGAATGTGAAAAAACCTGAAATCAGACCAAGAATGAAATTTCGTCCGATACTGTATTAATACCATATGATCCGAGTTTGCCCATAATTTTGTCCGTTGATGTAAGTGATAATGCCACTGTATTCACATCAGAAGAGTTTCAGACGTATCTAAGGCGAATTGGAGTTTCTCATACAAACCCTAAATTTCTGGAACTGTAATAATATTATCAAAAATTGTTATCCACTTTTATACATTTATTTTATAATAATTTACTATTTTATATCTACTACTTTGTTTTAAGTGATGTCAATAAGGATTATTATTATTAATAATACATTTGTATTTTAAATAATTGGTGTTTGTAGTTTGTTGTATAACACATACTTAATTTTAAAATACATAATAATATTATTTTAAAGATTATAATATATTATTCATTATCAGTAAGACGCAGATCATCAAGATATGTTCGAATATGAGGGACGAATGAATGTAGATGAACGAGTTTAGTCATTGTTACTAAAGAAGGTCGACTGTTCCTCAGAAAGAGCTATTTATTAAGAGCTCAATAGCCAGGTCAAAAATAAAATAAAATTAAATGGAGTTTTTTGTCACTCAAGTTATAAATTGATATTTTGTGAAGTCACTTAATGCTTTGATCACTTAAAACTAAATAAATAACATTTAGCAATGAATAGTAGTAGTATTAGTATAAGTAATCAAAGCAGTTTTGAAACAATTTAGTTTCCTAAATAAAGTTGCGCAATCGTTTGAACCTATTTAATTACCATACATGTAATTAAAGCTGTACAAGTTACTTTTTTCATGAGCAAACAAATCTGAGTTAAACCTGATCTCTAGTTCTCAAAAGTTAAACTTTTAGGAGGTTCATTGGTTATATCAAGGCAAATTAAAAAAATTACAATAACGGAACTGTTTAAGTTTGTTACATGTAAGATAAAATGATAATTCTGCTAAATTTTATTTCCAATAAAAAAAATTTCAAAATTTATTATACAATTTTTATAACATTAAGAATTTTATGATTTAATATAACTCTTTTCTTTTATCATTTTGACATAATTGTTTATCTTGTGCTCATGAACATTTCAATTTAATAGCAATTTTAGATGTTTGACAAAAAAGTGGAACGTTTAAAAATTATAATTATTTAGAATACAGTAGTTATAAAACAGCTGTTTGGAAATAAATAATTAACGTTATCTCTCAGTTTGTATTTTTTATAGAAAGGGGCAGCTTTAATAATGGATGAAGTCCAAACTGGCGGAGGTGCCACAGGAAAGTTCTGGTGTCATGAACACTTTGATCTAGCATCTCCTCCTGACATTGTCACCTTTAGCAAGAAAATGATTATAGGAGGTTTCTACTACTCTGATGAAATCATGTAAGTTGTGTTTACAGAAAAAGACATGTTGATTTTTCTCAAATTATATGATAGTTATTTTTTGAAATTATATATTTTTTAATAACTAAACGAGTTTTATTTAAAATAATTGTCTCCAAACATACAAAAATATTCTTATATCATTTAGCTAAAGTCTAGATCAATTCTTCAGTAAATAATAAAGTAGATTATTAAGTCCCATTTATTATAAATTGTTAATTAAATTTGTTATAAAAGTTTATATATTTTTGATAGCAAGAAACTGTTTTTTTCCCTTGCAGGCCTAAGATTCCTTTCCGAGTTTTGAACACGTGGATGGGAGATTCTGGGAGGCTCCTGCTGCTAGAAGCAGTGCTGAAAGTTATTCAGCGTGACAACTTACTGAAACTGGTACGAGAGTCAGGAGGGGTGCTGATGGAGGGTCTGAAGCAGCTACAAACTGAGTACCCGACGTTGCTGAGTAACTTACGAGGTCGAGGCACATTCATCTCCATTGACTGTCCCTCTGCCACAGCCAGAGATGACGTGATCAACCGGCTGAGAATGAAAGGTAGGAAAACTGTTCTGCCATAGAAACACAGTGTTGCTATTAAATTTCACTTTAGTGTACTTCCAAGAAGCAAAATGAGTAGAGAAACACAAGTAATATATTGTATAACACAGACATGTGCAATTATATTGCTTGAATGATGTGTTTAGAGAGAATTGGTGGGTTAATAAAGAGTTGCATGTAAATAATTAAGTAAAGAAAATATATTTACTTAATTTGTTAAATATATTCTAATGCCAGTAGTGATATGAAATAGCCAACAAAACACCTCAATTGAAGAAAATGAATA
The DNA here is from genome assembly GCA_035578905.1 of Stictocephala bisonia. NCBI lineage: Eukaryota > Metazoa > Arthropoda > Insecta > Hemiptera > Membracidae > Stictocephala > Stictocephala bisonia. The sequence continues at coordinate 171,124 of JAQJVL010001199.1, read as the reverse complement.
CACAAATGGTGACTAGTGTATTTTTAAGAGGTCATTTTTTGCTTGGATAAGACACAAGGGTATATAGGACGATAGGATGCTTGAAAATATTAAAATAAATAAATTAACTAAACTTTCATGATTTCATAACTTAAGAGAATTTAAAATACAAACACCCAGTCGTTGACTATGTTTTCGTATTTTGGATTGTAGATAGTTATGAAACTTGTCATAGAGCAGGAGTTGGCAACCTGCAGCTTCAAGATACAACAAAATTGTTCCATGCAGCCGCTAGTCACGAAATTGATAAATAATTATTCATTTATAATAATATGAATTGAACAACGAAAGTCATGTGTGTGCCGTGCATTAAATTTACAAACTAATTTCATACATTGAGTTTTTATTAGAAAATTAAATAGCTGAGAAAAATATAACAACAAATGTTATGAGGCTAACACACAAAACAAGCAGCCTCGCGTGTGTATGTAACACTACAGTCTGCGTGTTTGTGCAGTCTTCTTTTCTGATTCCGATTTTGACACCGTCATACACAGGGAAAGGAGAACTACAACCAAAACAATCCAAATCAAATCACCAACAAGTCCAACTGCCAATACAGTTTAAATTACTACATTGTAGGAGTAGTTTAGGCTAGAAAAGGTGATGTTTTAAAAGTAGGAAATTTAATGTTATCTTTAGTGTGTAAATGAATATTTAATACCTAACATCTGAAGATGAAGTGAGAACTTCAAAACCAATAGTGGAAAACATAAAAAGTATTGGTGGTGGAACAAATAAAGAGAACAATATATGCAAATGGAACAAATAATTTCTTTTAGCATGTATATATACCTTTAATTAATAAAAAATAATGTTTTGTTTCGTCACATCATGTTACTATTCAAACTAGTTTATTAGTTACAATTTGGTATAATCTAAATTAAAAACAAGTGAACTTCACACAGCACAAGTTTTACATAATATAGTGATATTATGTATTATTGTGATCGATTACGGCCTCCCCATTTACAGTCCTCAGACAAAAAGGATTGCACAGGAATTAGGGTCATTGTTTAGTGATATATATGCACTTTAAAAACAAGTGAGCTTTACATTGCCTGAAAATAGCAAAAAAAGAAAAATTAGTCTTTGTAACTCTTTTAGACAGATCATTACAATAATTTATGCAGTTCAAATTATTTTTGATTGGTCATTTAGTTATGAAAGTAAATTTAATAAAGATGTATTTTCACTAACTTTAGTATAAAACTCGCAGCATTTAACTGTGTATGTAAGAAAAATAACTAACCACAAACTGTTATTGTAAATATAGTTGAATATATACTTTATTGCTTTAAACATATATTAAACAACACAAGAGATTAAAATTGTATCCAGAAAGCACCATTTCTATGTTGTAAGTTTCCTGTTTCAAGACGCTCAAATGTATTAAGTAGTTCTGTACTCACTAGGATTCGAGGCCCGTGAATAGTTTTTGAAAAAGGCCTCAGGGTTCTCCATGTGCCCCCATCAAAATTGTCTGGTTTGTTGTCTTGACATTTATTTTTAGCAATCACCTTTTTTATTTTTGTTGTTTGCTTTGGTGAATTAGATTTGAGAAGTGGCATTATAATGCCAGGTTTAGTAGGTTGATCCCGTGGACCTTTAACATACTTTGGATACAGCACCGTGTATGTCAGCTGCCGAGAGTTTGAATTCCCCATTGGTGTTTGATGGACTTTTGGAGCTGGTGAAACCACTGAAGTTGGGCATGGGGGCTGCACCAATTGTGATGGGTCTGAAAAAGGTACTTGATTTTCAAGTCGTTTCCCAATTGCAGGAAGTAACATATAACGTGGAAGTTTTTTTGGAGTTGTTGGTTTATCATTGATGATATAAGAGTTCTCAGTCTTCATTGAATGTATATTTGGCGATTTGAGCCTACTAACTTCCTTACATGTAAATCGGCGATCATTGACATGTAGTCTTGGCTTTTGCTGGGAATTCGGAGGCAAAGGTGACGACTGCGCTGATCTTCTCAAGCGAGTCTGATACAAATAGCTAGAATCTTTTATGACGGCCATTTAATTTACCTATAATAACTGAATCATAAAAACACTTTAAATAATTTATGTTTCAATATCTAAGGAAACTCATTGTTGACTTTCAAGTTTGCTTGTCAAGTGAAATCCATTATTTTAGTTCTAAATTGTCTTTGTGAAAATAGTTTGGCATTTAAGTGCTAATATACTGTAATTATAAACTGTAATAGTAATGGAGCTATAATTATAATGCTGTTATAACAACAGATTAAAAAACATAAACACAAAGAAAGTAATTTGAACAACACAACAACTACATAAACACTGTAACCATGGAGCTCCATAAACAAGGATATGAGTCTACTTACCTCTCTCCCTCTCTCTAACAGTGCCTATCGACATTGATTAGCATAGGTGAATCAACAGGCTGACATGTTCATGCCACAACAATGTTGACAATATACAGGGTGTGCCCAAACTCTCTGAGTATATTTTTAGGTATTGATTGTGGGTCAAAAACAAGATAATATCATATTTAAAAATTCCAAATCACTTCCAGTACCCGTACAGCGGCCATTTTGTATTTTTTACAAATTATTTTTATTTTTTAAATTATTCAACCTATAGATTTCAAATTTACATTCTTACATATGAGACGCCGACACAACGTTGTGCGTATTTTAAGGCGAATATGAGTGGTTTTATGAGTGTAGGATGAGTGTAGTCTGGTTACTAACTGAGTTCAACTGTTCCTCAGAAAGGGCAATTTATTAATAGCCCAACAGCCAGGGCAACTAAGGGACCTACAGCTTTACGTGGAATCCGAACCACGTAGTGCTGGTCTGATTTTCAGCTAACTGACAAGCCTGATACTCAGTTATCTCCCCCACACAACATCCGCACAATGATTACCACCCAACATGGACACCCCAGACTTCTCTAGTAGTGTCCACGCCGATAGCAACCACCAAGCGGACGCCATGTCGGTATTAAGAGGACCGAGCATACAACCTATCGCCTACAATCTCCCAAACACTTTGTCCCCATGTAGCTGGGTTACAGAATTTGGTATACACGTTACTTAAACCATTTTCTTACTTAAATAAAAAAATTAAAAACCTTTTAAAATTATTTTCAAAATGGCGGCACTTTGAAATTTTTGATCCTTAATAACTTTTGAAAAGGTAAGGAATACAACAAAATAACAAGAATACCTTTGTTTTGCAAATTAAATTTGCAATCCAAAAAAGTAAAGTTAAATGAAATCGGATGCTAAACAATTGAGATTTGAGTATTTTTGTATTTAATCATTTACGTGTGAATGTGTACAGCCATGGTGTCGTGCAGCGCGAGTCAATCACAACAATACATCAGCGATCCATTCTGATTACTTTCATCCAAAAAAATAACAATAAAGTGATCTGTGATGTTATTGTAATAAAAATGCCCCTAGCAGGCAACGGGGAAAAAAATTGCACATGATTTTCGTTATTATTAAATTAAAAATTAATTTCTACTATAAGTAGTGCACTAAAAACTGAAATTGTTGTAAATTCTAGGTTGGTAGAATTATTGAAGGTGTTAGAATGATTGATGAAGAAAATTAATTTGCTGCTGTGCGGCAGTCACTTTCCAATAGTTTCGTCTTTGCAATCAAATGAAAGGACAACATTTTGGGCATAGTTCGAAATGTGAAAATAAATTGAATTAAAGTTTCAATTTATAATCTAATGCTTTGTTCATATAATTTTACTTGTTTCATGTCTACTATCTGCTTTGCATCATAAATAAATTTTACAACACTTTTAGTTTGTAGAGCACTACTTAAGGTTAGTTAATTTTTAATTCAATAACGACTAAAATCATCTACAACTTTCTTCCCGTTGCCTGGAAGGGGAATTTTTATTAAAATAACATAACAGATCACTTTATTGTCACTACAATAAAGTGATCTGTTATCACTGATTACTTTCACTTTTTGGATGAAAGTAATCAGAATTGATCGCTGATGTATTGTTGTGGTTGACTCGTGCGGCAAGACACCATGGCTGTACACATTCACACGTAAATGATTAAATACAAAAATACTCAAATCTCGATTGTTTATCATCCGATTTCATTCAACTTTACTTTTTGCAAAACAAAGGTATTCTTGTGATTTTTTTGTATTCGTTATCTATCAAAAGTTACTAAGGATCAAACATTTTAAAGAGTTCTTTTTTTATTTCAGTAATAAAATAGTTTTATTAATATCCTCACCAAATGTTAACTCTATAGGTTGAATAGTTTTTAAAATAAAAAATAATTTGTAAAAAATACAAAATGGCGGCTGTACAGGTACCGGAGGTAATTTGGAATTTTTAAATACGATATTATGTCTTGTTTTTGACCCACAATCAATACCTAAAAATATCCTCAGAGCGTTCAGGGACACCCAGGGTTCTGCATAGGATTCTCAATTTTGTTTAAGTAACTTGTTGTTACTGCAGTAAAGTTAGGTATTATTTGGTTTTGGCATATTTGTTACTAGATATTTTGTTATTTTAACAGAAAAAAAAAACTATAAACAAGGATTTAGATCGCTTTAAGTGGTCCAACTTACTCTATTTCCTACACTATATTTCACTAAAAATTACTTTGAATTTTAAACACAAAATCACGTAAACTCTATAAATGTAAACATTTAGGTTTTACTGAAGTATTCAAGCAGGAATCAAACAATTTGTATCAATCAATTCTTTATTCATAACAAATACAATGATACAGCTGAATAGTGTCAAATAGTATACATAAAGTTTGCTTAGGTTAAAATAGAATAAATAAAACTACTTACATACAATTTTATATGATAAGAAAAATCATGACCATTTATTTATCTATGAAAATAATAAATTCAAAATAGAGTAAAAAATGCAAAAACAAATATTATTTCACTTTATAGCACAAATAACACAAAAATTAATCCCAATAAAAACCCCTATATGAAAAATTAAATAAATAATAAATACATTTTTATTGTTACATGCAATGCATATTTAAAAATATAACACGTTCTAGTGGGCTTTTATAAACCGCTTTTTAAAAATATTATGGGGCAATTTATAACTCTTACTAAGAGCCCTTCTAATTTACTATAAATGACTTTGGCCAATGAACAGACACTAATGAAGTAACCAGACATGGAGCTGGATCTGTAATATGATTAGTAAATTGTCTGGCTTTCTCTTTTATTAAACAATAATAATTAAGATATATTATGTTCAAACTACGAATCTTAAATGTTTTAAAGATGTCAAAGTGGTAAGACAAAGGGACACCGCTTATTTGTCCCTGCTACCTAGTGTAGGTTGGAAAACATGCTCCTCTAACATCACTTTTTAGCACATTCACTAGTGGAAATATTTATATTGCTTATGGGGACTGGGATGTCAACATTGGTAAAAAAAAAAATCAAAATTGATTTTTTCATGTTTTTTTAATGTGTTAGCTTTAATCTTTAATTTGAGGCCATATTTAGGTTAATCAGATCAGTAGAACTAATGTTATTGTGATTTTAACAATTGGATGCACGATAAATTTTGCGCTCAATTTAACTATTAGAGAAACACGTTTCACATAGTGTATAATACGCCTTCCATGAAGTTTATTTTCTTGTTCTTATGTTGGACTCACTGTTGTATTTAGCAGACACGAAAATGTATCATCTGTTACATTGTTTTGGTTGCTAGGTGTTGGTTATGTTGTTATTATTGTGCTGTGATATTTCATGTAAATAAAGTCAGTCCGAGCAAAAATCGTTGTTTTCCGAAAAGTGTGTTTTTTCTTACTTATGTTCCTTTTTCTCAGGAACCGTTATAGATATTTTCCTATATTTAGTTTCATTTTGTACCTTACATTAAACTAAACATTTTGAATTGACAGTTTTGTAAAATCTTTCTCTAAACGAGTTTTACATGTCATTTAATATGGAAAAACACCATAAAAAACTATATTTTATAAAATGTACATAATAATTTTAACTGTAATTTTTTTTAATTTTCTCAATTTAAAATATACATTAGGACATGCCCTTTAAGACAAAAAAAACTGATTGGAAATATATAATATAGTTTTTGAGAAAAAGGTACATGAAGTTGTTAAATTTAACATGCGGAAGATAGGGACATCCTGGTCCCCTTATGGCATGTGTTGAAATTTTATTTTAAAAATTTTATAATAATCCTTGTGTTAAACATCTTTATAGATTGTTCTAAACTAATTTTTAAAGTTTTTTTGTTAAGAAAATAAAAAAGTAGGGCCTACTCCATTTGGCTTTTGCTGGACAAGATATCAACATTTGAAGTTGAATGCAGCAACTTCAATATGGCGTTTTTATGTATTATCTGTTTGATAACAAAATAAACAAGTTTTTACTGTGTGTGGCACTGTAAAACTCTAGGCAAATAAAATTCAATACACATACCCAAACATTATGTTCTGTCATTACTTCTTGGTGTATGTATTGAATGAGTTGGTGGCGCAGTCCTGTAACCCAGCTACATGGGGACAAAGTATTTGGGAGACTGTAGGTGATAGGTTCCATCCTCGGTCCTCTTAATACCGACACGGCGTCCGCTCAGTGGTTGCCATCAACACGGACACTACTAGAGAAGTCTGGGGTGTCCATGTTGGATGGTAGTCAGTGTTCAGATGTTGTGTAGGGAAGAGAACTGAGTGTCAGACTTGTCAGTTAGCTGAAAATCAGACCAACACTAGTGGTTTGGATTTCACGTAAAGCTGTAGGTTCCATAGTTTCCCTGGCTATTGGGCTATTATTAAATAGTCCTTTCTGATCTAAGTCGAACTCTACACTTGTTCATCTATACTCATCACACTTATTCGAAATCCATGTTCACCCATATATTGACAATCAGCATCTTAAGAATTAATTAAAAAATAAATAATATAAAACTCATAATAGAAATAGTGAATGTCTATCAATATTTAATATGAAGAAATATATTTGTAAATAGTTTAAAGCTGATATTCAATATGATTCAAGTTAGTAAAATTGGTTTAATTATTTTCCAGGAATTCATTCTGGAGGGTGTGGAGATCGTGGAATTAGATTCCGCCCATCCCTTACCTTTCAGCCTTACCATGCCAACATTGTCTTGGACAAATTGAAAAATGTGCTTCGAGAGATGAGCAGTTAAATAAATGAAAGTAGATTTGTATTATTTTAATACAAGCTACCTACATCTCACTACCTCGTCTTTCATCCATTGAGTGCTGCTGCTAAAAGAATTAAAACACATAATTCGCATTTGAAACATTATAAGCTTATTTAAGTTGCTAGATTACTTAAGTTAAATTTAAAAAAAATATGATTTTCTGGTGAAGGTGAACTATTAATAATTAAAATGAAACAAAATATGAATACTCCAATAAACAAGTGTTATCAAATTTGTCGTTTTATAATTTTTATCAATACAACATAATTAAAATAATAACATTAACTGACAATTGAGGTTGGTAAATTCTTTCTAAGTGTGGCAATACAACTGACTTCTTGGGAGGAAAATATTCAGTGTTCAAACACCATGTTTCCTAGATCTACTACTATCACAAAAGAAATTACTTTGTACATAGAGAGAGGGTTTAATAAATAGGATAGAATGAACTGGTGACGTCTTGATCAACAGAAATTGTAATAGTTTAGCTTTTTAATATCATATGAAAGAGCAGCGATCAGCTTACTTAGAATCTTGTTTGGTATGTGGCAGTCAGTCATTCATTTGTTCATTTCCAACGTAGCACAGCATAAAAATTCAAACATTTGACTCGGCTCAGCTATATGAAACAGTCGCTGTCATCCAGCCATCCTAAGTCACAAAGCAATACGATTCCTTCTTTTAACAACTAATAATTTTTCAGACTCATAACCATATAATAATAATAGTTTAGAAATCTCACTTAAACAATGTAACTTTAATCATTTACATAGTAAAGAGATTACTGGCGAATAAATAATTTAGAACAAAATTATTGCAAATGCTTCAATCATAACCTTGGCAGATGCTTGCAAGGGAGTAATCTCTATGATCTAAAACTAACCTCTGTTGGCAGAAACTCGATCAGGCATTGTTGCTCTAAAATTAATTTTTATAATCTGGAATACATTGTAATTTATTTGATCTACATAACATTGGAGTGACAGAAAGCTTTAAATGTTGTTACTTTGTCATATTGGCATTTATGCCTTTACTTTGTGTTACTTAGGGGTGGTGGCTGAGATGTCTGAAGCATTAAAATTTCGAAACTGAGTGATAGATAGGGCAGATTCAAATCCTGGCCTGGACTGGAAGTATTTATCAGTAAAGAATACTGGTTCTTCCTCTTACTCTGGGTGAATAAGTTCTCCATATATAATATCAATAGTCTATGGGAAATAGGCAGAGTAAGGTTGAAAAATCCATTGTTTAATTCTCGGACTGCTTAATGCAGTTGCAACTGTTTAATTCTCAGCCATGGACATGCAATGTGGCTATCGTATTATTATAGTAGGCCTAATCGGTTCAATGTCTTTCGTGTTCATGTATTATATTTTTTAAACGGTGACGAATCCAACTGGAGGATGCCTGATGATAGAGCTGTGTCTCTGAAACTGATAGCCTAACCTCTACTAGTCAAGGATGTTAAGGTAACGCCTAGTTAGCCTTAATATATAAAAATGAGTGCCTGAAATTCGTTGTCAATCCATCACTTGACAACGGCTAAACAGATTTCCTTCATGTTTTTTTTTTAAAGTTCCCTAATTTTTTGTATACTATTCTTCAGGAAAAAAAATTTAAAAAATCACGAGGACATTGGAAAACTTTGGAAAATCAACTGAGGAGTTTTAGTTTGATTTGTTTACTAACAAAACAAATTAATGGAACATTTGAAACATGTGATGTAAATGTTTTTGTAACTTATTTGTACATCTAATCTATTTATAACAAAAATACATCTGTTGTATTTTATTTCTTGATGATACAGTGGTTACTGAAATAGAATTTTACATTCAGTCAAAAATTAATATGCTGTATGAAATAATTGTATGCAAATTAAATTCATATTAAGATACCAACATTTCATAAAGTATATTATTTTTAATGAAGGCAATGCAATTATATCAATGCTATTTATATTGTAATCCGTTCGACGTATGGATTAAAAGTTAATCTCGGAGTTTCGAGTGGACTCCGACTTCCAACTGGAGCCGGTGACGGAGGAGGGACTGTTTCATATAGTCTCAAGCATGAAGGGTAATTCAGCCCCCGGCCCTCATAACATTCTGGCATCTCAAATTAAAAATTTTTTTGAATTCATAAAACTCCCATTACTTCATGTAATTAATTTAAGTATAAATCAAGGTGTTTTCCCAACTATTTTTAAACTTGGCAAAGTGATTCCAATATATAAAGGTGGCCCAAAGGACCAATGTGTCAGTTTCAGACCAATTACTTTAACTAGTGTATTGTCTAAACTAATCGAAAGAAGTGTAAGATGCCAATTAGAAAAATTTTTAACCAATCACAATATTTTGTTTCAAAATCAATTCGGCTTCCGGAATGACCACAATTTAAATGACGCTTTGTTTTTGGTTACAAAAAATATACATAACGCTATTGAGCGAAACAAAAAATCGTTATTTATTTATTTATTTATTCATAAGACGCCGATCGTCAAGATATGGGCGAATATGGATTTCGAGTGAGTGTGATGAGTGTAGATGAGCGAGTGTTAGTTGTCTTCATAGACCTTGCCAAAGCATTTGATAGTGTGGACAGGGGTTTGTTGATCGAAAAGCTTGAATGCATAGGAGTAAGGGGCACGGCATTACATTGGTTTCGAAGCTATCTCAGTGATCGGTATCAGACAGTGTCAATTTATGACCAATTTAGTTCAAATAAAAAAATAGAGTACGGTGTTTTGTAAGGAAGTTCGTTAGGTACTCTCTTGTTCTTAGTATTTGTAAATAATCTAGGTAAAATAAATTTAGCTGGGGGCCAAATATTTCTCTATGCCGACGATACTGCCATTTTTTTTGTAAGGCGACAGTTGGAGGGAGGCTTTTGGATTGGCAGAGCGCGGTCTGCTCACTGTCAAGCGTTGGTTTGATCAATGTCGGCTTATTGTTAATATTTCCAAAACAAAATGTTTACCTATTTTCTTAAGAGCCATCTGTGATCCTGTAGATTACAATCTGCGCCTGCATACATGTGGAGGACAGCGTGATTGTGTGACGTGTGAATGCGTGGAGCTTGTTAATGAATACAAATATTTGGGCATTGTTTTCGATAGCCGCATGAGGTGGTCTAGTCATATAAACTATCTGAGGAATAAACTCCGGAAATTCATATTTATCTTTTCCTATCTTAATAGAGTACTTGGACCGGATTTACTAAAAATTGTATATTATGCCTATATACAATCTCAGCTTCAATACGGAATTATAGCTTGGGGTGGATGCTTCCAAACTATTCTTTCACCTCTCGAAATAACTCAGAAGACAATAATTAAATCAGCATTACAAAAAAATCTACGTTTCCCAACGGACTTACTTTTTGATGAGTTCAAAGTTCTAAATTTAACTGTATATTAGAAGTTTATTGATATAAATTTTCAAAAATAAAAACAACATGTTCAATCAGATTCAACACTCATATTTAAGCCGTACTTCTACAAATCTCGGAATTAATGCGCCTCGATTGGTTAAAACAATAACGACGACATCATCTCATTATATCGCAAATATTGTTTATTCTAAAGCTCCTCGCCACATTAAAAATCCTCTACCATGTAGCATAAATGTTTATAAAAAATCTGTCAACCAGTGGATTGTTGAAATTGGTAGACCGGAAATTAAAAGTTACTTTCGTTCTCCCTACACATAAGTATCGCACAATAGACCACATTCAGAATGATGACACACGCGTGGCGTGTGTGTTTTTTTATGCATATCTGCGTTGTGCTTGTGTGGGTGTGTGTAAGTGTGTGCTTTTGTTAGGGTGCGTCTGTGTGTGTGATAGGGGAGTGATGTAAGTGCAAATGTGACTGTGAATGTGTGTTTGTATGGTAGGTGAGTGGGTGTGAAGTCTCTACTAATATTAGCTCCTGATACAATAAATATTAATTGATTATTTGTCCCTTCTTATTGGGCATGCATATATATGATATTCTTTTATATCAAACTAGTTTTAAGTTATATTGTTCTTTATGCTATTTAGTAGTAGTGGCCGACAACATTCCGACTGTTCTGGACTCGTTTCCCCACACACAAGCAGCCGCCCATGTGGGGAACCAATTTCATGTATTTTTGTATATATTTCTGTTTATATGTTATAAGGAGGAAATAAATAGATTTTTCATTCATTCATTCATTTCATTCATTCATTCAAAGTTGTAGAGTTCGCTACCGGGAAGGTTTCTGGTGTGGTTTTATTCCGACTCTAGGGCTCCACCCCACTGGCCTTAAAAGTTTCAATATTATTCTTATGGATTTATTTTACTAATCATCAGCTGTCAAAATAATAATTAAAAAAAAAAAAAAAAAACAAATAGATTGAAAACTTTTCAAACACATCCAAGAGGGATATCAGGTTAAAGGTATTTTTTTCTCAATTCTTCACATACCAGCAGATTTTAGAAAATACTGTGATAGGTATTTTTTTGTGGGCTCCACTGCCCCCAAAACAAAAAATCATTGTGATACAATCCAAATGTCCGGGCAAGGCCGTTGGCCGAGATCCACAAATGGGGCGCTGTACAGTGTCTTGACAAGGCCGAGCTTCCCCACAAGGCCGCAGGTCGAGTTGCACAAACGAGGCTGCAGGCCGAATTTCCCTCACGAGCCCAGGGGGTGATGGGGTTTGCGTGCAAAGCTACTATAAATAAACTAAAACATTACTGTTTATTTGTTAATCTCACTGCAAGGCACGGGTAAACAGCTAGTAATTTGATAAATATTGACATCCTGTGAAGAAGGATCATAAATGATTATAAATTTGGACCACCAAAATGAAATGTACTCCCATTTAGTAACTAAAAGAGGATTAGAACAATATTTATTTTCTTCTTAAAACTTAACCTGAACTTGAATATTTAATTCCATATTTACAACTATCATCTACTTTCATATTGCACACTAACAAATATACACACAACATGTGTACATATAAATGAAAAACTAACATAGATGTAGAAAAGCAGATATGCACCTAAATCATTTTAAGAACAACAGCAGAGAAGTAAAATATTTACGTGCATTTTAGCCTTCAATTATACCTTATATATTTGATTAGTTAGAAAATCAATATTTTCACAATTCAAAAGCCAGTTTAAGTTTAACATTTTGTTTACTATTACTTTTTTTATATTATCTTACACAACAAGATAATATACATATTATGTCTCTTCATATTAACAACAAACTATATTTATGTTAACAATATTCCAATTTAAACAATTACAAAACATGCAAGCAGATTGTAATAATCACTACGGTACAATCTACCATGTAAAAATTATGTAAATATATCAACCATAAACGATGCATAATCGTTTACCATTACCAAAGAACATTTATACTAGCTTTAAAATTGAAAATAAAGATTCTATCACTTAATTCTTAAAAATATTTTTAAGAATTATCAATTCAATCCTATCTTTACAGAGTTAGCAAAGGCGTCTTAAATATGCAGCCAAGGTCAACTGTGCGATTGTTCAATTATATGGAAACTTTTAGTTTCCTGTTAACTGTTAAATGTAAACAATTTTTTTCTGTTTACATTTAAACTGATGATGCCTTAACCTAAGGAGGAGCCTTGTCCTTAACTGTGAAAGCCATTTTTCCATCAACAATTTTGGAATATTTATTAAAACGTGTTCTTTTATAAAACCACTGGGCTTGGTCTATTTTACATCGTAATCAAGCAACTATGGGGCCATCCCTAAATTACGTAACGCTAAAATTTTAGACACCTCTCCCCTCCGTGTAACAGACTTGTAACGGTAGTACTTACCCCCTCTCAAAAATTAATAACGCTGTCATCACTCCCCCCTTTTTTCTTTTCATCCACTTTCATGTATATTTTGATTTATTATAGGCATTTTTTAGACTGTTTATGGGGGAGAATATTAATAATTTTAAAATCTTGTATTTTGGGGAAAACCGATCAAATTTTGTGAATTAATCCAAACAAATTGTTGAGGTTTAATAGTTACGTAAAGCTGTGTAGTCATGCAGGTGCCCGTCTATGACTCTCCGACCCCGGAGCCAGGGCTAAACGTTTCTAGCCGCGAAACATGTTGTGTCGCCAGCAAAGCTAGAATGGCAAGCTTGCCGCCAAGGAACACAGAAAACAAAATCACGGAACACACAGAAAATGAATACAAAGACTCTAAAACTAAATGAAACAGACAGGAAGACTGAACTGTCCAAGGGAGACGATCGTAATGTGCAAACGGCACAGTACAGACATGTGAACACTCAGCTGTGAGAAAATTAAACTCCTTATTGATTAAAGTAAGGGTAAGAAATTTGAATATATTGCTACCTAAATGGGGCAACTGCACACAATTCGATTGGCAATGCTGATAATACAGCTACAGTTCAGTTAGCTTTTCTGCTAATCAGCTGATCATAGTGGCAAGCCGTATCTGTCCAAGGTATCTGTCAGGGATGCGTGGTAATGGCAGACGAAATATTCACTTCCCATTCCCACTCTGTAAGTGTCAGCGTTAGCTCTGGAACGGTGTGAAAATACTGGTTAGACTAGCGACCAGTTCTGTTCAGGTTTTGAGATACTCGCTCAGTGAATTTGAATATTTAACAAGGTCAATTGATAGTAACTACGCCAACTCAATTATCTCATTCCATCTAGTCAAGCCTGGGTGTTACTGTTTTGTTTACATTCAACTATAGGAGGAAGTGAGATGGCTGTGAACAAAATCCCAGCGGTTCTTTCAAAATCCAACCACATTCATCTTATGGGATGGCATTTTGGTAAGATTATCTGTACTATCCCATGTATCTAATTCATTTTATTTCGTTTATACCTTAAAATGCCCAGTATAAAAGGAGCCATCTGTACAATTGATAAATTGATTTCACAAAATAATCACTATAGTAATATTTGTGCTGAATAAAAAGTTTGTAATTAATATACCCTGTATTATTCTGATTTGGAATTGTTTTGTTAATAATTAATTGTTATTTATGACAAGTTTGCCAAATGGCTTAGGCCTAGAAAAGGAACATAAAAAAAAGTAAATTAAAAAAAGACACATGGTACAAAAATGTCAATTCTTTCTAAGGACCTACTATTTAACCCAAATACAGGTGAGCGTTGATTTTTCGATGGTCTCTCACTCTCAACTACTGGTGACAGTAGGAAATTCAACGATCAAACATTGGCGTAAATAAACCAGTTTCTATGGTAATAATTATGTTTTATCTGGGATATATTGGCATTGTTTTATATTAGATCTATCGACATATCTTATTCAATATGCATTTCTTTCGTATTCTGAACTACAGAATTAATACTGTAGTTCAGTTTTCAGTTTCAGCATTACCGCTGTGTTGTGTTCGCGTTAGCGTCTTGTTATCTTATGTTGTTTGTGCTGTCAAATAACACTGTTTTTTTTTAGTATAATAACAATAAAAATGTTTTAAATATTATATTGGTGAAGTGCACATTGGGAGTTTATGTCAAATAACATTTCATTAGTTTTGTAATTATTAAGCTATTCAGACATACGATGTGAATATTTTAGAACATTGTACATATTTTATTTTTGAATATTGGACTTTCTAAATGGATTTGAACATGGGTAGGGATTTTTTAGACTGTTCAGTTGATATAAGAGATATATTACAGAGTGAACCCCAATATAATCGGATTCAGAGAGTAACATTTAATATCATGGCGATTCCTTGCCCCTCTCTGATGAGGAAATACTTCTTGCGCTGTTGTGCATTTAGGGTGTTGTAATTTATAAACATATCTAATAATGTATATATATTTTATGAAACTAGATAACATTTCTGCCACTTTGTATATTTTGGAATTTTGATATATTCAATTTTACTTATTTTCTTGGCATGGTCCCCCTTCCCTCCTTAATAAAAAAAAGTTTTATTTTTCAAAATATTCAACAACAAAAAATGAAATTTATGAAAATCATTCTTTATCATAAAATTCATAATTTTCTTTAAAAAGTTATGTATGTATAAAAATATATTACTTTGACTAATTTTAATAATTTTTTGTAAGTATCCTTAGTTTTTTAATTAGCATAATACAGTACAAGTAAACATCACACAACACAAATATATTACAATACAAGTAAAAAATGGACAAATATTATGGTGATCGATTTCGGTGAACCACGCTCACCTTCCTCAGACCAGAGGGATTCACAAACAATGCGATTCTTTTGTGAATCACTCTGGTCTGAGGAAGGTAAGCGTGGTTCACTGAAATCGATCACCATAATATTTGTGCATTTTGTCCTTGTATTGTAATATATTTGTGCATTTTGTACTTATATTGTAATCAATTTGTGTTGTGTGACGTTTACTTGAGCTGTGTAAATATCCTTGTAAAAAAGATCCAAAATGGCTTGCCAATAGAGTTTTTAGTTGGGTTAAGCAACATTTAATCTCATGTTTTCCATTTTATTTAGGGGTATTATAATTACTTTTCAACAAAATCTATATTTATAAAAGAGGATGTTTGTATATATATATGTTTGAAGTTTATGCGCTGCCAAACCATCCAACCGATCGCCATGAAACTTTAGGATGTTGTCCTGTATACTCCCGAGATGGTTTCTGTGAAGTTTGATGCAGATCCGTCCACAGGGTCCCGCCCCACGGGCTCCTAAAGATCCCATGTTATTCAAATGGAGAATCTGAATTGTTTACAAAAAACATGACTGTGTGGTTTAATGTAGTTTCACATGCCATAAGCAGATTGAAGTTCTCACAACAACAGTACTGTATATGTTTTGATTTATTGTAGTTCTACATTTCACCTTGAGAGTGTAGCACACACTACAAAAAACCTTTACATTTATACACCAAATAAGAAGACCAAAAATATTGTTTACCCTCTTGCACTCATTTAATAAATAATGGTTTTTTTCTATAATTCTTTTTATTGCTTTATTTTGGTATGTCAATGAAAAATGAAAGGCGAGACAACGTCCGCCGGGTTCAGCTAGTAAGTTATAAAATAAGAGAAACATTGTAAGCCTTGTTCAATTTATTACTAATTAAGGTTCAATTCAAACTGCTAATTCTAGACAAAGTTGAAATACGAATAAATCCGAACTTACATTGAAAGGTAAACAGCGAACCACTAGGCTATTAAAAAAAATTCTATAATATAAGTTAATGCAATACGATTTATTTATGGGTCTGATAAAAGAATCCCCTGATTTTATATATTTGGTATCTATGCTAATTTGAGGCAAAAAATTAAATACAATTAAAAATAAATTATTTTGATTGGTGTATTTTATGCTGTATAGAAATGATATCTTTCATATTATTTTTGTTATTGCTTGAGAACAAGGTAACCTATACCTAGGCCTATCTAGTTTATTAAAAGCTTCTAAAAAATAACATTCTTAGCCAATTTTTTTGTGAACCTCCAAGGATTTGAAACCATGATCCCTTTTATTAAAGCAAAAGTACTATTAAGAAACATGCTATAGTATAATACAATAGGTTTTATTCATGGGACCTTCAAAGAATGTACTGGCTTTATATTTTTGGTATCCATCTTAATTTTCAGGCGAAAATGGACTAATAAAAAAAAACTGTTTGCTTGGTTAATTTTATGCTATTTAGAAATGTGCTATTTTTTCTTGTGAACAAGGTAAGTTACATGGAGGCCTATCTAGTTTATTCAAATCTCCTAAAAAAATTCCCTTTTTTATATTACAACAATGTAAAGTGGTTCCCCTGGAAAATTGTAAGAAAACCATTAGGTTTATAGAAATACAATGGGATTCTAAAATGTTGTAGGTCAAATAATAAATTAATTTTTATCAGTTAAGAACTAATTGTAGTTAAGAACCCTTTTACTATTGTAACCATTATTTGTCCTAAAGGACAGTCTTTGTACTGTTTACATAGACCTATAGGAAAAAGATATGGTATACATGATATTTCAATAAGACTAAATTCAATATGAATATGTACTTTACAGCTAAGACTCTAAGTTCATTGCGAGGAGCAGTGGCAGGTGAACCAGAACACCCTGTATTAAAAACGGACTCAATTCCTGGCCCAAAGTCCAAAGAACTCCTGTCACAATTGGAAAAGATACAGGTAATTTATGCATTACGTAGGACGAAGAAAATTAAAAGGTAAACAACAGAAGTTTAAAACACAAAACAAACACATACAGTTATATTGACCCACCAACCTGCCCATACACGTACATTAAAACACAAAACAAACACATTCAGTTATATTGACCCATCCACCTGCCCATACACGTACATTAGTATTATATTAAAACAGTATAAATACTAGATAGGACATAATTTAGTAATTATTTTGAATTTTTTTTTCATTTTTGCTTTCTTCAGACCTATAATGTTATCATAATCTAGTTGCCTCACAAAAATAACTATCACAATTTTTGTGTGCTTGATTAAAATAGAAATTTCTGTCGTTTTTGTCCTGTAAGTGGTTAGGTAGGAACCATCTGTCGTTTGTGTCCCATGGGTTGGTGTTTTCTATCAAGTGTCCCATGGGTGGGTAAGAGACATCATCAGTTGTATGTGTCTCATGGGTGGGTGAGTTTAAACCGTCGTCGTATTATAAGTGTCTCATGGATGAGTGGTGGGAACCATCTATCTTATAATGTGAATGTTAGAAAATTGACACACCCATGAGACACATATTACAGACGGTTCCTTTCCATCTACTTATAAGACAAATACAAAAGACGATTACCATCAACCCACTTAAAGGACACATACAACAGATGATTTCCACTCGCCCACCCACTAGTTGGACACATCTGACAGACTATTCTCACCACTCACCCATCGAACACATGCTGGGTACGACATTGATAAACCAACTGACTGGTTGTAATATTTTGGACAAAGATTTTACTTTGGTTGTCTATTATGTACTATATCAATATGTGCAGAAAGTCTTTTTATTTTTTACTGTATAACATAAAATTTGTTTGTACTCATACTTTTGGCATAAATATCAGCACCAACACTGAAACTGGTGGCGCAGTGCTGTAACTCAGCTACTTGGGGACAAAGTGTTTGAGAGATTGTAGGCGATAGGTTCCATGCTCGGTTCTCTTAATACCGACACGGCGTCCACTCAATGGTTGTCATCAACGTAGACACTACTAGAGAAGTCTGGAGTGTCCGTGTTGAACAGTAGTCAAGGTTCAGATGTTGTGTAGGGAAGAGAAATGAGTGTCAGACTTGTCAGTTAGCTGAAAATCAGACCAACACTATGTGGTTCGGATTCCAAGTATAGCTGTAGGTCCCATAGTCCTTTCTGAGCTAATTCGAACTCAGATAGTAACAATGACTACACTCGTTCATCTACACCATTCACTCCTCATATTCGCCCATATCTCTACGATCAGCGTCTTAGAGATGAATAATGAATAATTTTATATAGTATTTCCATTCCCACTTACAGCCACTAACGCAGTGTTACTAATAACGTTTGCCAAAGTGGGTGGGGAGGGGGTTGTTAATTAGTTGCTGCTAATGATTTATTTGCTGAATTATATTATACTTAGTTTAAATGCTTGAGTTACATTAACTGCGATTTATGTCAATCTAAATTGAAGTTAATTAATGTTACAATGGGCAGTTGCTTTATTTTAGTATAATAAGATTTCAGACAAAGATCTTGTTTATGATTTGTTGTTGACTTGTTTATATTTCATTATTATTGGTATTTGTTTGTAGTATTTGTTAGTATAGCTTAATTGTTATTTTTGTGTTTCTCTTCCTGCTTTTTACTGTAAAATATTGCAGGGAATAAATTCTTTGTTTATGAGGATTCTTCTTTTTTGTTATTGATCCAGTTGTTGAGGTTTCTTTGATGTTGTTTGGTAAGTGAGGTAAATCAACCATCACATGTAACATTTGCATAATGGTGTGTAGGAATTGAGTTCGAACAATGTATTTATTGTTTGTTAATATAGACTGCAAGAAACATACTTTTCAGATAACATTTTAATGCTTTTAATAATAATTTTATAAACCTTTCTTATAATTTTAATAAATGTTCTTCTCCCTTTTCAATTTTAGAAACTTTTCCGTTAACTTTACCACTACTTTAGTTAGGTTAGTTTAGGTTATGTTATGTTAGGTTTGATTAGGTTATGTTAGCTTTGGTTAGGTTATGTTAGATTAACCTAAGTTATGGTTATGGTAGTGAATTAATAGAAAATATCCCAATTTTATATTCATTGATAATAATTACTTTTTCAGCAATCTGGATCAGTCCAGCTGTTTGGAGACTATGACAAATCAATAGGGAACTATTTGGTAGATGTAGATGGAAATATTCTGCTTGACATCTATACTCAGATATCATCAATGCCACTAGGCTACAACCACCCTGAAATCTTCAAGGCTCTACAAAAACCCGAGAGTCTTGTAAGTAAAGACTTGAACTAGTAGTTTGCAGAATATTCTAATTTTAAATTGAACTCTCCTGTACAAAACACTCACTTTTGGTCTTTTATTTGTTGTTTTGGTGCATGGAAAAATCCAAAATTTTTATAATGCATGTAATATTTTTCTTTTTCATGTAGGCCACTACTGAAACATTGTTTAGTACTTACCAGGTCTAACTTCACCTGGTAAAAAAAGGCATCCTTTCATAATCCTCATATATTTGTTTGTATGAATTGTTTTTAAAATCGTTCCTCTATAGCAAAAAATGCCTTATTACTGAGGGCTTTTAACTCTCAATATAAGATTAACCTTTAAAAATTTGGTAAAAATAATGTTTCTACTTATTACTAAAATACTGCCTTATTACTAAAAACCTAATTTAAAAATAAGTTAGTCCTTATAATTTTGTTTCTATTGGTGAGAAAAAAATCTTGAAGTTGGTCTCCAGATTTATTTTAGTTTTTTCTCAAGAAAGCTAATTTTATAAAGTGAATGAAGGCAAAAGAATTTAACGTTATAAGATAAATAGTGAAAAGAAGATTGAAAATATTTATTAAGTAATGTTTTCTCTGTTCCCCTTAGTCTACTTTTAGTTTACCCTGCACGCACCTGTTATCTTCATCTTAGTACCAAGCTATTTGGCTTTCATGTACATGCTAAACAGTTTTAATTATACTGCACTATGCATTTTAAATAGTAACCAAATAAAACAAAATATTTCATATTTTTACTAAAATAGTTATATAACAGCTATTTATTTCCCAACTGTTGCCTAACAACAGCAAGACTGATCCTAACAAAAACAGCTGTTTCATCGAAAAGTCTATTTAAAAAAATAATATCCAATTCTGTAGCTTCATTATTTATGTGATAGTTTTAGTGAAACAATGTTTTTGTGGTATTGAAATTGCCACTGGAAAATTAACAAATTAATGAAATGAATTAATCTTAGCATGTTCAATGCGGGAAACACTTATGCGTCAAGTTGCCCTTCTATTATGTACAACGACACCATTTTACATCATGGCCTATAACTGCTGATTTCTACCAATTAATGGTTTAATGCTGATTGTGTGATTGTTTTGTGTACTGTAAATTTGTGTATGGAGGCTGTAAAACTTTTGAGTTGTATTTGTTTTTAATTTAAAGTTATTATTATTTATTAAATAGTATTCAGAAATGACGCTTATAGTTTCATCATATGTTAAAGGACATAATACTATCAGCAGTGAAGGTGTTAATTGTATTGGTTTATTTTTTCTATACATTCCACCCACCCATATAAGTAAGTATGTATTGTAATACTCACCCATACATGTATGGTGGTATTAGCTCACCCACCCACCTATACACATACTGTGGTATTGGTCCTCCCACATACCCATACAGTAGGGTAGGTGTTATGTTGTACTCCCTGACATGTATGGGTGGGTTACTAAATTGTATGTCCTCAGAACAAAACGTAATTTGTAAATATAGTGAAAGTAATATTATGTGTCTTGTGCTTATCTTTCAAAATAATTCCTTTTAAAAATATTACTAAAGATAGACCGCTTAGAAATTTACCTACTAAAAGTACCAGTGCAAGAGAGAAGTACTGAGAAATGGAAGTGAGATAGAGAACTACTCTTCCCCCGCTGTGTCACTCTGTTGAAATAATCAAATTTATTCAACTAGAGGCTTATGTTTTATATTTTTTAAAGTTAAGTTATTCAATTGTGAATTTGTTAGGCTGTAGTGGTATGTGTGGTTTCACTCATCTATTTCATTAAAAATAATCAAAACTTAACACGTTGACTGCCAGCGTAGATCATTTATTGTGTCATTCTGAGGCTGCCGTAGTAAAACTGTATGTCCGCCTGACACCATGAGGGCCACCGGTAGCCCAAGTCATACGTGCCGCTGTGCGCCATGTGGGCCACCATTGCCCCCCGCGTCTTTTATAAATCAAACATAACTTTTAGCGCCAATTTTAGTATTACATAATTTTTAATGATATATTCTGAAAGCTCATAAAATGTTATAGAAAACGGTCCTCTGGTTTTTAAATAAAGCAACCCTAAATAAGTTTTTATATATTTGAACTAGTTTTTACGACATTTAGACAGACTAGTTTCTGTCACAAAAAGAATCAATGTCACTTACTAAACACCTAACCTCAAAAGCTGATCAGTATGTGGGAAGAAAATATAAACATCACAACAAAACAGCTGAAACATAATATCATATGGCATATGTAGACTTTTGCCCCCAACGCCATGAGGGCCACCGGTGTACCTCATCAATAACTTCACAAAATGGCGGCAAAAGCAGATGTCAGCTATTTCTGTACTCGGGGGGTCATTTCCGGTTGCATGGAACACAGAACTCGGAACAATGAATATTGAACTTTACCGTAGAAACAGCTGTGGCACCAGGCTGAAATCTAGTGAGGGCCACCGGTGGCCCTCATGGCGTGAGCTAAAATTGTTGTGTGGGCCACCGGTGGCCCTCAACGGCAGTCAACGTGTTAAAACCTTTTGAAATTATTATATGAACATTTTATTACTGGTCTTAAAAAGTTATGTTTTGCTTTATATATAATAAAACTGTTTAGAGAGTATTAAATCAGGTTACATATAATTAGAAAGGGTCCTTGTAAATAAAATAATTCTTCTAGCCTACTGATAGTTTTCAAGTTGTGACAAATTACAACAAGAAGACAGGATTCTATAAGGTGGCTTCAGTCTGTCAGACCAACTCAAAAATGTTAACTTATAGTAAACCGCACTATATAAATGTAATTACAATCATTTTAATCTCAAGATGTACAGAAATCCTCAATTAAAATTTATTAGCTTCTTGTTGATAAGATAACTCTGTGACTGTCATGCATCAAGCATTCTTATGTTGGTATCTTGCAGCGTGTTTATATTTCAAAAGTCTGTACTATGATATCAGTAAAGCCTTCTCGAGAGTGTTTTGATAATAAATTGTGATAAGAGGAATTATAAAAGTATCTGAAAGACGTTTTAAGATTTTTAACCTTATAAAAAATTAATCCCCTATAGATACGATTCCATTCTTTCAGGTTATCTTGGTTTTTCTTGAAATACTTTTGGTTATTTTAATATTTTGTTATACTTCTTCCATATAGTATTGACCTACTATTAAATCTTTTGAACTTGTTTATACAATTATTGATTTATAATGGTTTTATTAGTTATTTCTCATCATTAACTTAGTTAACCTACCATATAAGCAAAACAATTATACCACAATATTAACATTTTATTTCCTAGCCATTTATTAAAAACAATAAAAATCTTGTTATGTATGTCACATTTGATTTAATGTTTGAAAATAGCATTACAACAATGTTAATACGCATAATTTGGGTCCTTGTTATATGAAACAATATAAAACACAAGTAACAAAAAAAAAAAAAAATACATTTTAGAACTACCGACTCAGGTACTCAATCAAAACAAAAAATTTCATGTTGTTGTTCATGATTTATTGCCTGAAGTAAAGTGCCACCAATGTCGGCCAAAGAGAGTGAAGAAGTATACAAAACAACTAAGTAAAGGGCATCAAACATTTTATGTACAATACAATACTTTATTTCCTTCAACAATATACAAATATTGTAATGGACACCATCAAAATTATGTTACAAAATACAACTAGAAAATAGTAGTGTCAGCATATTGTGTTAAAATAAACTAGAGAGTAGGCTATTTATACAAACTTTAAAATCTACATTATTAAGTAGCAAAGTCAGAAATATTTATATTAAAAGCATATTATATTAAAATAAAAGCTAAGAGTAACTATACAAACTTTATTAAAATCTGCAACATTAAGCAGCAACGTCTGGAATATTAATTTCAAAATATTCTTCCAACTTATAAAAAGGGTGTTTTGACAACCAGTTATACAGAACATTTGATAAACTCTGAACTGACATCTTTTGCCATGCAACTGGTAACCTATTCCAAAACTTAATATCTAAATACTTACGGTAACTCATAGATTTGGCAAGCTTACATTTTGGTAACGCAAGTTTACCTCTGTTTCTAGTATTGTAGCTATGGATAGTATTTCTAACAGTAAAAGTATTAAAATTTTTCTTAACCAACATCAAATATATACAAGTTTACTACAGTTAAAATTGTGGATTGCTTGAACAAAGGTCTATAGTGATAAAAAAAAAAATAAAAAAATAAATATATTCTCTCACGTGGTTTGACATTCATAATAATTCTCACCGCTTTCTTCTGCAGAACTAAAATTTTGTCTAGGCCTACACCAATTCCCCATACAATTAATCCACACCTTAATATACTCTCAAAAAATGAAAAATAGGCCATTCTTAGATATTTATAGGTAACTTGTCTTGTAAGATTACAGTATAGAAAGGTGGATAGGGCAACAGGACCGATATGAGGTAGAACTGTACAACCTTTTATCTTTAAGTCTTCTCTTTTCATTGACATGTCTTGGACACCAGTTTATACCATCTACTATTGTATAATTAAACCTAGTTGCAGTCTTTTGTGAAGTAACACAAATCTCCATAGTTGTAGGACATTGTAATTATTTAGTGAACTTCGCTAACTTATGTAGATGTGCACATTTGTATGTTTGTTTTATCTACAAATTCACTTTGCTTTATTTACTTATTATTTAAGTTTGATAAACAATATCTATACATTTAAAATATACTTTTTGTTCACTGAGTTTCTGAGGCATTCTGTAAAAGTATTTTAGTGCAGATTTATTTAATTGAAGTTAATTCTCTGTAACGGGGATTGTTGAAGCCTAATTTTGACCTAAAGCTTTTAGTTAAATCAATATTAATTTTTTTAACTAAAAGTCAAGCTGCCTATGGATAAGCATTTTGAATTAATGTTTGAATTAATTACATATTTCAAAGGTGTACAAATCCGTTCTTTCTTTGCTATTTTAACTGTCATTCTGTTGTTACTGATGTAATGGTAATAGGTAAAAACATTAACAAGAACAGAATAGTTCAAATTTGTATATTTTGTTTTATAACTTTTAGGTTCTATTGTTGAGGGTACAAGATGATTACTATTATTTCTTTTATATTGGTTTTCATTAGTCTTCTGTTTTAATTGACAGTATTTTCTAGTGTAGACTAGTGAAAATCGAAGGTGACTTGAATTATTTATTTACAGCTGTGTCTATTGCTTATACAACAAACAGAGTAAAACATGTTGTTCTATTTCTACTGTACTGTTCGTGTTTATTATTGTAATGAGTTGAAGTGAACTCTGCATGATTATTAAATGTCTAATCTAATCTAAGTTTATACCATGAGTGTGTTTTTATTTAAAATGATCAAGAATTACATATATTTAAGTTTTGTATATTAAGTGACCCTCTTTATATGAAGCAGAAGTGCTAACCACTAGGCTATCAAGACGTCTAAGTGTTGCTATACGATCATTATTACAGATCGAATCTGAAATAGGAAGCCATCATGTTTCTGGCGTTTTTTGTTAAGCAAAAAATCTTAAATCTTTAGATAAAATTTTACAAAATTGAAAGTTACATAAAGTTTCATTCATTTAATCATGTATTAAAGATATATTATCAAGAGATTATAAATATACGGAACATAAACAACTAATTTCTTTAAGTACACATAAGTTGGCACTGATGGCATAGTGCTATAACCCAGCTACTTGGGGACAAAGTGTTTGGGAGATTGTAGGCGGTAGGTTCTATGCTTGGTCCTCTTAATACCAACACAGTGTCCGCTCAATGGTTGCCATCAACGTGAACAGTGCTAGAAAGTCTGGGTTGTCCATGTTGAATGGTAGTCAAGGTTCAGATGTTGTTTAGTGAAAAGAACCGAGTCTCAGACTTTTCAGTTAGCTTAAAATCAGACCAACACTATGTGGTTCAGATTCCACGTAAAACTGTAGGTTCTATAGTTGTCTTGGCTATTGGGCTATTAATAAATAGTCCTTTCTGAGCTAAGTCAAACTCAGATAGTAACAATGACTACACTCGTTCATCTACACTTATCACACTCATTCACCCCTCATATTCCCCATATCTCTACGATCAGCATCTTAGAAATGAATAATGTAAGAGCCCCCTCCCCACAAGATCATAGACCATCCTCAATCAAGATACAAGCAGAGTCCCCTCGTTAGGGTATTGTTCAAGAGACTATGAAACACATCTGCTTGAGCGGTGCTAGCTATTACATCAAGTTTTATTATTATACTCTATTTTAAAGTTTATCAATTTGTCTGACCCTCATAGTTACTGGGTTTGTGAAATGGATCAGATTTAATACTGTACGTTTGGTTAACGAACATTCTTTATAAAACTTTACTGGTAATTAAAGTAAAATAAAACAAAGTATTTATCATTTTATATTTAATTTGTTGAATGATCAAATCATTTCTTTTAACAATTTTAATACCTTGTCTAAATTTTACTCACCCATGTTAATGAAAAGAATAAACTAGTTATTTATAAATAAAAACTGAGTTTTAACATATTTTTATATTAATTTATTAATATATTTGTTATAATTTCCAGAGAGCGGTGTTGAACAGGCCAGCTTTAGGAGCCTTTCCTAGTGGGGACTGGCCAGACAAATTAAAGAGAGTTCTGCTCAGTGTAAGTTGTGCTCTTGACTATCCAATTCATCGGTTACTATATGAAAAATATTACAATAGTACTAGCATTATTAGTCATAATTCAAATTATAGTATCAGTAACAATTTTCAAAATTGCGTAGTGGCTCCCAAAGGTAAAATTCCTCATCACAGTTCTCATTATTGTTTAACAAATTCGCTATGGTGGCGCATTGTGTCTATAACAAGCGTACACCTGGTTCGGCATCATTCCGCATGCTTACTTAATTAAACATTTTGACAAATAAAATTGATTTATATGTAATTCTTGAAATATTTTTAGTATATATTTTGGTATTTACAATATTTAAACCCCTTCAAACCACCGGATCATTCCATTACAGTCCATTCATTTATTCATCAGAAGCCGTAATGGACAAATCTGAATCTCCTATTACGTCTTGGAACTGTAAACTTACTCTCTTCAGACTCACCAGAACTCATATTCTCTTCAAAAAGAACCCCATGTGAGAATCTAGCAATGTTATAAACATTAGAAATAACTCAAATAATCTAAATATTTACAGAAAAGTAAAAGCTGCATAAACATTATATACACCTTGTACAGTACAAAGATATAAATAAAAACACCACGCTGATACTATCGGAATGAAATGTTGTTAACACTCGTCCGACCACGCTAACACAAGGTACATGCTCTCACCCCTGATGCTAACCTCACACTGGTCAACAAAGGAACAGTGCATACTATGTGACTATACTGACTCAGCCGCAGTGTAAGTTTGTCATGAACTGCTATGTTGAATCACAAGTAAATTTTACCCGAATTTGCCGACTAGATTTCAATTCTATATAATAAGGGAATTTTATTTAATAGGTGAGAAATAAACAATCTTACCAAAAAGTTAAAAATTATTGTTGACACTATTTGTTGTACCTCATGTGCATATAAAATAAATAAAAAATGAGGTGTGCTATGACTGGTATATTATGAATTATGAAAAAAAATACAAAAGACTAGTAAAAGAAAAACGATTTTAGAGTTTAGTCCCATGCTTGGCTTCTCTTCCACTCTATCAGTCCAACTCTTTGAGAACTCGAAGGACTGATTATGTTTGTCAAACTGATTTATGTTTAATAAAATCAAATTGCATTTTTTTTCAAAAATCATGTTTGTTATTCTTTTTTAAAATTGTTAAAATATATTCCAACTACACTACTTTGAGAATGAGACAAGTAGATTTTACCATGCTTAATTAAGCTGACATATTTATTGCTTGTTACAATATGATTTATAAAGTATTTTTGTTAATTGAGTTTATAATATTCTTATGTCCATTAGGTAGCTCCTGCAGGCCTGGACAAAATCACTACAATGATGTGTGGCTCGTGCTCCAATGAAAATGCATACAAAAATATATTCATCTGGTATCAGCGCAATCAGAGAGGTGGCAAAACTTCCTTCAGCCAGGAGGAAATGGAAAGCTGTATGATCAACCAAAAACCAGGCTCGCCGAATCTCTCGATCCTATCATTTAAGGGTAGGATATGGAAGTAGGCCTAACATTATACATATGTCGCTTAGAAAGCAACCTTTTCAATGCACTTGTGTGAGTGAGATGCAAAGAGCTGTGTAAGAGAGACAGAGAACGACTCTTCCCCCACTGTGTAATTACATTAAAAAGTTGTCATGGCAACTAGAGCGTTAGGCCGCATGATGCAGGCGCAATAGCAATCTCTGCCCATTTTACGTCTTTAGCAGCAGTGACCATTAGTTGGTTTGATTAACACCAACGAATCAAGCTTTGAACGATTAAATTAAATCATTATTTAGTATTCAAATACGGTAACAATTTTAATGATGGCAATAGCACAATGAATAATAATGTGAACATAAAATAGCATTTACACAAATTTGTACAGTTCGTTACAGTTATTTTTTCAACTAAACACTGTTGCGGAAATTTAACACTTGACGATGGAAGTTAGTCATGCCCGTGAAGCAAGGTACCTGAGTGGTGGAAAGATTCCCCTCTGCCGCTGGAACCCCTACATGCGTTAAATATAACACATAGATCGTGTTCTACCTGGCCCAATCATAATGTGATTTTGAAGGATTTTTAATGTCAGCTAAATGATTTAGGAAATTGTAATATTGTAGTGTTATGGCAAGAAATTAAATCCTAAAATTTTTTTATTAGTCATAAATTCATGGAGGAGGGATATGAATTCTTAAGGCTACTTGTCCAATCTATGTATATACTCATAAATGGAATGAAAAACGACTATTGTTACTTCATAAGGCAAAGTAAGGGCTGCAAAGCCCTCTCTGCCACTTAACCTCAGCGTACATGATTATATACCATTTCAAAAATAACAATTAACAAGAAATAGAAAAAATAAATTAATAAATAAAATATAAATTACAATGAAAAAAGTATTATGTACATTAAAAATTTGAAAATTACTCTTAAACCTACACTAAAAATAACTTAACTATCTTAATACATAATATTACAATTTTTTAATTTCAACTTTTTTTGCATTCATTCGGCACAATCACCCATTACCGCCACCACAAGCCACTACTCCCGCGAGGCCCGCAGCATAAGGAAGAATATATTCCATAAATTTGATAGTCCTAATTCTCAAGAGTTCTTTCTAACAACAAATTTCCTTCAGCACATTCAACTCGTAAGAGACACTCTGATCAGTTCAATCAAATAATATTCAGAAGAATAACAAATGTTCCATTACAGATTTTAGCATACTTATGTACAAAATCATGTAAATAAGTTATTGAGAATCGTATGTAAGGCACATGAAATGCTCTCTAAGAGATTCTTTGTATTTGGGACTGCCTTAGTTGAAGCCAAAGTGATAACTTACATACCTAATCCAATGTAACAATGGGTTGAAGTTTAAGGATTATGTAGTTTATGCTTAATCCATCCAAAATATTAACTTTCTATTGCTGGAATAGTCTTATCATCACCATTTGATGATCTTAATTTATGTTTTTAATGAAGTGTTTTGTGTTATGTTAAACAGGAGCATTCCATGGGAGAACACTTGGTGTTTTGTCAACCACTCATTCCAAGTACATTCATAAGATTGACATTCCGGCATTTGACTGGCCGATTGCAAACTTTCCACAGTACAAGTACCCGTTGGAGGAAAATGTTCGAGAGAATAAGGCAGAAGATGAAAAATGCCTGGCTGAGGTATGACGTAAAATTGTTCTTCAATTTTTTTTGTACAAAAACAAACCCTTAGGTTGTATTAACCCACCCGCCCACTCATACACATACTGTGGTATTAACACACCCACCTACCAATTTGTACAATGGTCATGAATATTGCTTTAACTGTTTAAAATAAATTATTCAATTGCACTAGTGCCAATGTTATTTTTATGGGTAAAAGAAAATGTTGAGGGCCTGTTTCTACCCCTTAGGGTTTCAGGAAATTCATTCTTGTGGGTCTATGATACTAAACTTGCTTCTTTCAAAATTTCATGTAAATCTATTTGGTAGTTCCATAGATTTTGTGAGTCAGTCAATGGTTTGTATTTGTATAAAATGGCTTTTTCTATTGTGCCCAAAACAGAAAAGAAATTAAAAAGTAAATTGGAAAATAATTATATGTACATAAAAAATTATTTGTGTTGTGGTTTGAAATTTTGATCTTCCGTTACAGAGCTAGGTTTGTTTAATAATAATTCAATATTGCTTTTCCAGTTTAAAGAGTAAAATGAGCAATCAATTACTATCTGATGTTTAGTTACGATTCAGTGTCAAAATCACATGACTGATCATCGTCATTTCCCACTTATATTTTGAGTAATTGCATCTCCCAAAACCTGTGTGAAAGTGACTCAACTCAGTCAATTCTTTATGAGAAAGGAGTGGCTGGTTTTTGGCAAAAATTCATTTGATATTAACTACGAAGCTAGTTAGAGAGGAAGTTTTATGGATTTAAATTATCCAGCACATACAATTAAATTATACAGCAGATACTGAATATCTGGAAAACGTAGATATTCAGAGTAGATAAGCTCTTTTTAACTCTTATGAGGTGCATATTTACGTTGAATTTCAGGAGCTTGCAGGACATTGTATTAAGCAATTGTGTTTTCCGTAGAAACAGTTAAAAATAGGGTGGTCCTTAGAAATTACAGCTCTGTACCCAGGCTGAAACATTCATACTGGTTTCAACAAACATGTTCCTATGGTGTTTTTTTTTTTTTTAATATTACCTTTAACAAATAAATAATAAAATAATTAAAATCCTATCCCCAAAAAAGGTGATATTTGAGGTTATGATTATATACCCTTTTTTGAGGTTAAGATTTTGTTCAATACACTCGCTGCATAGTTTTTGTGGATACCTTTGAACTGTTATATTTTTATAATTGACTATACCTATAACAGCCATAAGCATATATAAACTGTTCATAATGAAAACATATTATAATTATCTATAATTTTTTTGACATTCAAAACTACTATAATAAGATATTTAGTGTTTTATCAGCTTTAACATCGAAGATTCTATCGGTGAAATACACATACAAGCTAGAGGTGGGTCAATGTAACTGAAACTTTTTTGTTGCAACATTTCGTGCTCGAAACTAGTTCCAACTATTTCAAGGTAGTCATAAAATAAGTTCTACTTGGAACAGAACTTACCCTTAACTAGCCTATTTTCACTGGGAGTGGAACTCAGTTTACAACCATTTATTTCGTCTTTGATACCAACCAAACCACCTGTAAAATATAATAAATTACTTATTTATTTTTTCTCTATAATTTTTATTCATTACAACCTAATTTCTAAGTAGGTTTATACGTCAATGAGAGATAAATTAGATTAAAAGTAATATTACATAAAATATACTAAGAACTCCTATTTCGTAAGCTTAAGCGGACCGGACACCGGAAGAACTAGTTTTTAACCCTCCTAGTGTTCACTATGTATCCTGAAAATGTTCGGCGGATTTAGCTTGATTTCCAGACATTTGTTTGAAAAATAATATAAAATATATTTATTATTATAAATACATACTATTATATATCATTTTATTTGTTATATTACACTGAATATTTTACAATATGTTTTATGTACATACCTTCATTTTGAAAAATTTTGTGCATCCAAAACTGAAGAAAACATTTTTTTTTCGTTGTTTTAGAAAAGTTTTCACTGTTACCATGGAAATAAAATAACACAAACAAACAAATCCAGGATAGCCATCTTGTTCAAAATTTAGTAAACTTTAAAAATATATACAATATATACAAATGTTTTGCTCAGCAAAAATTGGAAAGGACAAAAAACAAGCGTAAACACCGGCGAGTCTATATGGCCGATCCTCATTCACTGACTGTTACAGCTATTTTGTAAACAAATCACAATTCTCTCGATGCGTGTAATCGATCATACTCGACTATCGATTATTCGGTATCATCTCCTGTTTCGATTGATACCACATAGAGTATTATTGACGGAACGATAATTCCAGAATAGCATATGTAACAATGGACTGCACAGTTGCCGACGCATCGGCAATAAACATTTACGAGACGTACTAAATTGCCGATGCATCGGCAATAAACATCAGGAGGGTTAATACTAAGTACTGTTTCGCAATACTACTTGTACTCCTCTAATATATGCTCACTGTATATGACACGACAAGTTGTTGTAATATGCAGAAAGCGCATATGTGGATCGACTCAGATACACACATCTTTACATAAAAGTGTAAAATAAACTACATTATAGCAATAAGTATATTACTATAATTACAAATTACTAATAACAATTTCAGCATCCAAAGTGACATTTCCATGAATTACTGCTGTGAACAGTAAACAAATATAAAACGAAACGTAGACTGCCCGGCAACAGCACAGTAGCAAACACAAAGTATACTTACAATAACACTGAATGTGTATGCGTGTGTAGGTGGGTCAATAACACTGTATGTGTATGGGTGGGCAGGTGGGCCAATACCACTGTATGTGTATGGGTGGGTGGATGGGTCAATAACACTGTATGTGTATGGGTGGGCAGGTGGGCTAATACCACTGTATGTGTGTGGGTTTAGGTCCCATGTGTAACACTTTGTGCAAAAAATACACAATTGAGTTTTTTTAATTATTAAAGTGGTTAGTAATGCCTTTTATGATTATTAATTGATTTATGTTATGTTTTGAATTGAAGGTGGAGGATCTTATAGAGAAATATAATAAGGCTGGCAATCCTGTAGCTGGTATTGTTGTGGAGCCCATTCAGTCTGAGGGTGGAGACCACCACGCATCTCCAGAGTTCTTCCAGAGACTACAGGCCATCGGAAAAAAGGTATGTGCAAACTTTCACATCATTAAAACTGAAGTCAGCATCTTTTTTTTGTATCAGGTGGTATACAAATTAACTTTTCAAGTTGATTTTGATTCTCAATAATTGCAAGTTAGCTATTTAGGAAAGTGGTACCAACTACTGAACAATAAATACACTAATTTATTGGGCTATCCTCCATCCACATTATTATGGTAATCTTTAAATGCTGCGTAAAATATGCCAGTGCTACTACTATCCTTGTTAGATTTAAAATAACACCACTTATACCTTCATCATCTATGTCTTGAAATACACTTAACATTATTGCACAACGTTCAGTGCACCTATTATAAATTCATTATATTCGGGATTGCTTGGATTAGCCATTATAAAAACAAAAATGTTTAATATAAGCCTAAACATGTAATTATACACTAAAACACCTATATACAATAATGTAAACGTGATAAAACAAGTTATAAACCAGTTTCAGTTCGAAACACTTGGACCAATTTTAATAACACAATTGGAATGACTGGAGCAAAATGGCAGAGTTTTGTCCACGTATGTTGCTGTGACGGGCTAGAGCTGTCAGCTGGAATACTCCACTTTAGGAAACTAGCCTCCCAGTGTAACTGGTAATCAGTAAAATGAAACGGTATAGCAAATACTTAAACATTTGCTGAATTAACGTTGCAAGGCAATGTGAATTGATTGCCTTTTTTTAGTTTGAAAAACCAAAGTTTTTTTTTACATACTCGTTAATGTACATGAGTAGTGTCTCTTAAGTTGTGTAATTGTTTTAAGTTTCTTTATTGATTTCAATTCACGTAATAATTTATGTTAAATAAATGTAATTATATAGCCTTGTGATTACTATGTCCTTCAAATATGTAATATTAAAGGGTTATAGATCTAAATATGACATTCCAAAGGTTTTCTGATAATGAATAACTGTGCAAATTTATTTGAATTGAAATACCTTGTTGCCTAAGCTTAGATCCATAAAATATTTCCTTACATTAAAATGTTTGTAACTATTTTTGTAACAGTAAAAAATTTTAATCTGTTCTATTATGTGCTTCTGGAAAAGCACTTGTCTAAAATAATCTATCAAATGTGCCTTAAGGATTAGTTAAAAACTACACAAAGTATTTCCTAATGCAAGGTGTGTCTGACTAGAATGGAGTAGCGCTATTGATTGATGAGGTTCAAACTGGAGGGGGACCCACTGGCAAGTTCTGGTGCCACGAACACTTCAACCTTGAGTCTCCTCCAGACATTGTGACTTTCAGTAAGAAAATGCAACTTGGAGGATACTACTTGAAGCCAGAATTTGTGTAAGTTTAATGTTTTATGCTGAATTTATCTATACGATATTTGGCTAGAAAGAAACCGGATTAGTATTGCTGTAGCCACAGAACGAATGCAATAAGGCTGAATACCGTATGGCTGGTCACGTGACTCTGCCTCCATCCGCTGCTTGAGTTTTGTCTCTCCCGCACTCATTCCGCCTGTAGTGTCAGTTATAAGTATATAACCTTTTGTCTCTGCATCGAAAAAATGTTGAATTTCCAGAAAGAACAGCTTGTAAACATTAAATTTCTTTAGAAACTTGGAAAATCTGCAAGTGAAACATTTTTAATGTTACAACAAGATCTTAAATGACAAATCCCCTGTTTCTCCATGGCAAAAAAAGCACAAATAACAAAATCACAATTCAAGCTCATGATGATTGTTTTTTTTTTTTTTTTTATATTAAAAGCATTGATGGTACATTGATTGGTTATCAGAGGGGCAAACAGTCAACTAAAATTACTACACTAGCGTCTTGATACCTGAGTGAGTACGGAGAAAGGGGAGTGATTTGTGGAAAAATAAGTCATGGATCCTCTACCAGGACAATGGCTTTGTCAGTGAAGACGTTTTTGGCAAACCACAACATTCCCGTGTTAGACAATCCACCATACTCACTGACTTGGCCCCCTGTGACTTTTTGTTTGGTTCCTAAAGTCAAGTCAGCATTAAAAGGAATGAGATTTGAGACTGTTGAAGCAGTAAAAGAAAAAGCGTCGGAGTCATGAACAGGCTTACAGAAAATGATCTCCAGCAGTGGTACACCCAGTGGAATACTCGTATGGAGTGGTGTAGAGAACGAGGAGGGGAGTAAATTGAAGGAGATATCATCAAATTGTAAATATTTGTAAGAAGTAAATTTTATTTTCAGCCTCGGTCCGGTTTTTTCTAGCCACACTTCGTTGATATACGTGTATATACAGTAGATTATGTTGATATTTCTGGTAATGTTTTAGATTGGGATTCTGGGATAGTTTTTAATGTAACCGAAGTATAAGCAAATACTAAGTTCACTTGATGTTTAAGGGTAAGAGAAAGATAAAACGACTCAAATAATTTGAACTAACATAATTTTCAAAATGTTAATATTTGAAAATAAATATTTGTTTTCCTTTAAAACCGCCTTAAATTGAATTTCCTTGATTTTTCCCAACAGGTCTTGTTTTGTTGTGATAAACCTGACATGTTTTATCCTCCTGTCCCAGATGCGTTATCAGTTCCATACAGCCATATAGTATTATGAGTGAAAATAGCATTGTATACGCCATTAGTCCTGGAATATTTGTATTTAGCGTGGCTATTATATAGTTATTTCCTTAAATACAAAGAGAAATATCTGACTAAATATTCGGTAGAAATATCTGAGTGAGCTGCAATCAGACCAACACTATATAGTTCGGATTCCACATAAACCTGTAGGTCTCCTAGTTGCCCTGGCTGTTGGGCTATTAATAAATAGCTCTTTCTGAGGAACAGTCTACCTTAGTTAGTAACAATGACTACACTCTTTCATCTACACTCATTCACACCTCATATTCGCCGATGTCTTGACGATCAGCATCTTAGTAATAATAATAACAACCCAGTACAAAATCAGGCTACTAAAACTCATTTCCTGTAAGAAAATTATTATGTACATTGAACGACCCTAGGATAGTTAGACGAGAAGTATCCCATTTTTTAATGGGGAGCTGGTAGTGTAAAAATGTTAAACATTAACTGAGTCAGGTTTATAACTGAGAGGGTCCTTCAAGAATGAGTAGGTGAGAAACTGACACGATCTTATTAGAAATCCCTCTTTGTGTAAGATGAATCACACTGCCTTGCACAAGGAGACAAGATAGAGATATTGCCATGAATGTTTCACTCTCCTGATCTTGTTAAGCAAAATGCTAACCTGTCATACAGGTGCTTAATTAAGTAACGTGGTAGCACAATGCTCTGTAGAAAATCATCCCCATATGATAAAGCAAGATGGTGTAGAACGATAACACTTGATTTAGCTGGCTGCTGATTTCCTTAGATGCTGTAAATAAAATGGTACACATAAGGAAACAGATGCACAATAAGTATGCAGCCTTCCAACAGTATATAGGATACATTAAATAAGCAATACTTTAAAAATACATTTTAAAAATACTATCTAAGAAAATACTGTTTTTTGTACGAATGTTTCGAAACAAGTTAAATTACCTCAGAATACTGTTAATTGGATCAAAATAGGGAAAAACATTCCTATTCACAAATGTCCCTTTTTTAATCTGCTAGCCACCATTTTCTTTTTTGAGTTAATAATTTATATCCAAACAGCTGTTTCAAAAATTAAATTATTAGGAATACTTATTATCAAGAAAAATTAATTTTTATACTGTTACAAGTTTCAGAATGGTTGTGGTTTAAAATTATTGAAAGAAAACAGCATATAAATCACTGATCGTTACAACAAATTATGAAGATCAACTGTTTGTGGCATTTTTAATTTGAAATACAAATGAAGTTCTTTGTAAAAAGATCTATGAAATATAACTGACTAAAATTATAGTGAATGGCTCTTATTTTCACTACATTTGAGTTTAGGTGTGATTTTTGTACTGGCCTGGCATTATTATAAAATGATTGCGAACTTGAGGCAATTATTTTGTGTCGTCTTATTTGACACCAAACTAGCATGTTGTTGGCATGTTAAAAATGTAAGCACGCTAATTATGTTAATACGACCAAATCCATCATAAGCATGCATTAATTTAAACATTAATGTATACAAAATAATACAGTATCTTAACATAAAGTTTTGATTACAGCATGAGTTAATTAATTGATAACTCCAGTGTACCTACTGTCATGAATGCATTCAATCCTACAATAATTTAACTTAACTATGATGTAAGAAATAAAGCACCTTGTAGGATTTCTTATTGAAAATACTAAAAACTGCTTTTCTTCATATTTTTTTACAATCAATCATGCTGTTTCACTAAGAAAGCTTTGAACGGCCAGCATTTTAAACATATTAGTGTTGAACCGAAATTAAAATTTAAATAGACCTTGAAAACTATAAGTTTTCTTTGACATTTTTTTCTGCAAGCCCGTTTTTTCAGGTAAAAGTTAAAATTTGATATGGATTGAAAAAGGTGTTAGTTGACTGTTAAAGAGTTTTTGGACTTATGTTTATAGGAATATTATCATTTTTGAACAAGGAATAATATCCTGAAGTTTCAACTTTTCTTGTAGGAGATATTTTTACAGTTCCATATTATTTTAGAGTTTGATTGTCGCAGAATAGTGCTCATGATCATGTATAAATAATAATAATAATGCACTATTTTTATAGTAATTGTATCTGTCATATGTACAATCTTACAATTTAGTTAATACTAAACCGATGTAAGATCTAAATTGAGAATTTAAAATTAAACTATTTAAGAAAGGATTAAACTCTATTGGGGTCAAATTATACAAAAAATTTCAGGAGATATAAAAAATGTAACAAATATTAAAATCTCAAAAGAAATGTACTATAAAGAAACATTTATGAATTATAAGACGTTTTAGAATAAGTTTTGCTTTTATCAAGAATAATGAATGCAAATGATTTTAATATATTTATATATAATCTATAACAATTGTAACCACATTGATTTGGTAACTAAGATGTATCTTGAAAATTAAAAAAAAGTATATTATTTGATGTTAGTACTAAATCAACTTTATCACCAAGTTTAGAAGTTAGAGAATTAATTGCACTCTTATGTTTATATCCCATATTAAATTAATATATCTTATTTCCATAGACCTCCGCAGGCCTACCGAGTGTTCAACACATGGATGGGAGACCCAGGCAAGGTAGTTATGCTGGAAGCCATCTTGGACGTGATGAGACGTGACAATCTGTTGGAGACTGTTCAAGTGTCAGGTAAAGTGCTGATGGATGGTTTGAGCCAACTTCAAAAAGATTTTCCCCAGCTTCTTAACTCCTTAAGGGGTCGTGGCACGTTTATCGCCATTAATGCACCAACCACTCAGGCCCGAGACAATATGATCAACAGGCTTAAAATGAAAGGTATGTGATTTTTTTTATAAAAGCTATCATATTTTTACTTTACTGTTTAAGAATTTGGTTTTGTTGTGACAAATATAAACTAATTGTTAAAAAGATGACTTATTCTCAGGAAGCACAATTTATCAAGAGTCCAGTGAGCAGGATAATTGATGTATGTAGAATTTATCAGACTGTAGTTTAATAAAATATCCTCCTGGATATTTTAATAGTTGTTGTTTAGCATCAAGAGCTACTTTGCCATTTTTACATTTATTTGATAGTTAAATCCTACCTTGAGTGCAGAGGAGTGGGCGTAGTTGGACAGATGTATCTCCTACTTCAGTATGAGTCACTAGAAGGTCATTGAACCATTTTATTGTGCTGTGACCATAACTCAAAATGAGGGCTCTAATTGAGAATCTTTTTTGATCGTGGTAATCTGTGCAAACACTTGGAGGCTGTAGGCATGCACTATTAACTGTTTGTTTTATATAGTGAAAAAATTATGAGTGATAGTTTGATAAGAAAATGGCATCCATCAACGCCCACAATGAAGAAAGAAATGTCAACCATTTGTTGTGGGATTGAACAAGTGAATGAAAATGTTCAAGAAATTTTTGGTTTGACGTTATCTGTATTACCACCAAACATTTTCAGCAGGAATACTGTACTGCTGAGAATTATTTTGGGGGAGAGTAAGGCGCTTTCATTGATTTCATAGAAAGACTCAACAATAAATACAGAAGCTTATTGTGATTATTTAAACTGACTCAGGAGGATTTCAGTAAAAAAATTAAAGAAAGGAAAGCAGCATACCTGGTAAACTATATATAGAAATACACTTACAACACAAGTACATAACTAGTTAGTGAAATATTTTGGCTCCACTGGTACCTTCCTCAGTCACTAAACAATTGGGTACACGGTCACATTTGAAGTAGGTGGATGAGTTGTTGCCAACTGTAGAGCACTTGAACACTGAAATGTCTTGTCACTTCTGCTTTTATTGTATAAAAAAGGCTGAACAGATATGAAAAGCTGCTGTGTGTTTGTATTTATTCTCTATGATTAATTGATGACACTGTATAAGATAGTTTTATGTTTTATTTTATTTATTTTTAATTAAAATACTTTTTTCTAATTAGTCACTCATTAAAGTTTATATTGTTTTGATATTTTGACAATCAGACTTGAAAAATGGGCTCCTGTTCGATTTTGGGTTCGGGTTTTCATTAACCCTTTCTAGTTATTTACTTTTTACCATACAATTCTTCACAAACTTCGGATTACTACTCCACTCAGCACCGAATTATTTGTAGAGGAGAATTGCATTGAAATTTCTATTCCAATTATGTATTTCTATAATGGAATTAGAAAATATTATACGCTATTGAAAATAAAACTATATAATAATATAATTTGCATGCATTTTTTACACATTTTGGTTAGGTTAAAGGGCACTAGGCCAGGATTTAGTATATTAGGAGGAATAGGGCATCAACAAACTTACCTAAGGAGACAATTCCACTGACACCTTGCAGTAGTAAACAAATAAAGATGTTTTTGTGTAGGGAAGAGAACTGGTGTCAGACTTGTCAGTTAGCTGAAAATCATACCAACACTACGTCGTTCAGATTCCACGTAAAGCTGTATGTCCCATAGTTGCCCTGGCTATTGGGATATTAATAAATAGTCATTTCTGAGCTAAGTCGAACTCAGATAGTAACAATGAC
Source organism: Stictocephala bisonia (assembly GCA_035578905.1). Taxonomy (NCBI): domain Eukaryota; kingdom Metazoa; phylum Arthropoda; class Insecta; order Hemiptera; family Membracidae; genus Stictocephala; species Stictocephala bisonia. The sequence continues at coordinate 131,289 of JAQJVL010001199.1, read as the reverse complement.
TACACTCGTTCATCTACACTCATCACACTCATTCGAAATCCATATTCTTGATGATCGGTGTCATAAGAATAAATTTTAAAAAAATAAGACGCAAATTTTTGGTGCCACTGGCTTCATTACATTGAGCCACTTTCTTCAAGTCTCTACTCTACTCTCCATAAGAAAGTGCCAGTGGCATTGAATATTTGTGTCTTATGTGTCTTTACTTGTTTACTACTGCAAGGTGTTGTGCAAAGTGCAAAGTGAAATGTCTTCTTAGGTAAGTTTGTTGATGACATATCCTTCCTGATATACTAATTCCTGGCCTAGTGCCCTTTAACCTAACCAACCATTTTCATACTGTTATTAATTATGCTTTCCAAATATTTACAAATTATTGAAATTGTGCTCAGGAGTTCAGGCAGGTGGTTGTGGAGACCTCTCCATCCGCTTCAGACCTGCCCTCATCTTCCAACCTCACCACGCCAACATTTTCCTAGACATATTTCGACAGGTACTCAAGGACATAAAAGGTTAAGTAATGGTACAAGCATTATGATGAAGCTGAGGTTGTTATGTATTGTAACTTGATAAATAATTCTTTGCATCAGTATTTCATCTCAGTAAAAATCTCTTTTCAATTACGTTAAGATTACTTGCAACCATAATCTTAAATTTAATGTGAAATTAGCTAGGGTATTTAAATATGTTGCCAAAAATGAATTGGAAACATGTTTAGTTTAAAAAGTTATTTAAAAAAATGAATTTTGTTAGCACTCATTTGCAAATTATAAAACTACACAGACATATTATTTTATAACTGAATTATAAAACAATTCAGTGTTGAAAAAAAGAAGAAAACTAGAAGCTGACTTTTTTAACAAAGATGAGATTATTTAGATACAAATATTTAAAGTATTTTAGTTATTTTGTTTATTATTATAATATGATAGTTGTATGTATTGATCACAATAAAATAGTTGATGTTTATAAGAACCTGCTAAATTATTCCACATTGCTGCTTGGCAAGTGAAGGATAATGCTCAAGGAAGAAAATAAGTTATTGTTAATAAAAGCTTTTTAAAGAATATATTTGCTGCGATTAAGGATATTACCATTGATTGAGCTACACAATAAAGGTTGTTTATTGGGATTGTTATATTAAATATAATTATAGTTTTAACAAACTAAAAACTGACAGTATGTGTGAATATTTGTCAGTTTCATATATATAGTAACTAATGAGTTACTATATATACATATATATATATATATATGTATATATAGTATATAGTACTATATATACTATATACTAATATATACAGTAGTACTATTTAACACAACAAATAATAAAATACTAACAATAACAATAATATATGATAATAATAATAATAATAATAATAATATACAGTTATGTTATTACATAAATTACTCATATATTATTATTAGTATATTATTATTTGTTGTGTTAAATAGTATTACTGTATCAATTTAGTTCTGAATAACCATAAAATATCAATAGTTTTACGGAGTATGTAGAAATCACATTTATTTAATGCAGTATTTTAATTTTTTAGCTTATTAGTACTTTTAATACACAAATTTACCTTTTAATGGTTCAAAACAATTCTTGATGCTAAATAATTTTACTATTGCAACGTTTTATTTTTTGTTATCTTTGTATCTTAAAAATCTACCTGTGTTATAGTTTTTAAGCAGGTAATTAAATAGTTCTTTAACTAGTCTTGTAATGTTTTGCTATGAGTAATCAGTAGAATATATTAACCCTTAAAGCGCTAAGCTAAATTACTAGCTATTGCTCATTTACAAAAAAAAAAATATACATTTTTATTTGTAATGTTAATTTTAGTTTTGTTTATATGGGTTAATAACAACAAATAAAAACCACATATTACATTTTTATCTTTATTTTTTACAAAGTTATAATAGTTTATAAACAACATACCTATTTCCAGAATAATGATTTTGTGTGAAACTTCTTGATTCATTTTGTGTGATTTTGTGTGAAAACACACTAAATAAACACACACATATACTGATAAACTATAAAAAAAATTGAAAACAAAATATATACAATAAGTAAAACACGAACAAGTCAAACAGTGAAGACACAATAGCGCGGGCAACACAGGTTGTTTAGTGAGCGAGGCAGACGGTAGACTAAACAATGGCGCGCCTCCAGGCGCTAGCCGCTGTAGGCGACCCCTCCCAACCAGGTATGTGGCAGCATTCATCAAAGCCAACGAGTCAATAACACACAAAACCCTTGTTTTTACGCATCAATGTATTGAATAACGTTGGCGCAACATAATGCAGTAGTTGAAATGGCAAAAAGTAGGTCACAAATAATTTTAGGGGATAAATATGCAAATTGCGTTTTAAAGCGCTAGCCGCAGTATAGAACCTATACACGCTGCGTCTAAAGGCGCAAGCCGCTGGGTAAGGGTTAAAATATATTCTGGAAATTTAAGTATTAAACAATTAAAAATGCAGAGCATAAAATTTTGTTAATTTAAAACTTTGAACATGAAGATATTATGATCGTATCGTCATAAAACTTTTGCTGCATCAACATTTTATGCAAGTCATTGTTATGTGCCATATTTAGAGAAGCTTATATGTAGAAATCAAATGTATATGAGCTTTAATTGTTTTTAAGATTTGTTATTAAGTTGTTAATTGCTCATCCATATATTAAGTATTATTTGTAAGTAGGCCTAAATATAAAGTATTTGATTATATTTTGAACTTATTTGGTTATAGAATGTTTCAACTAGAACAAAGCTACTGAGCAAAGACATCTTTTTAAGCTTGATAACAAAAAATATATTAAAAAGTCTTTGTTTAAGTGATTTCTATTATTTATGTCTATAAACATGTATCATATTATATCCATTATTTCTTTTGGTATAGCATTGTATGTTTTACCTATAAAAAAATCTTACAATAGTTTTAAATTTTACACAAGTTGTTTTAACATATAATTTAACAAATTTATTTTATTTAGTCGTTAGACTATTATTCTTGCCATATTGTACAATGAAAACTACCCCCACCAAGTTGTGAAAACTACTCAAACCATAACACATTTATTTGCATTCTATTCAGGTTAAAACCCTTTTTACTCAGTAGCTGGGATCATTTTTGGTTTGTGTAATGAAGAAAGATTTAATATGAAAATGTCTATTTGTGTTGTATTTTAACATTAATGTCATTAAAATATCTTGTATTTAAAAATCAATAGTTTTGTTTTTAGTCTATTACGCTAATATCTTTGTATAAGTATTTATTTTATCTTGTTAAAACATTTAAAATTTATTATTACCAGTATTTTACTCTTTTTAACAGTTTTTAAATTGACAGATTTATAAATTGTAAATTTATAAGTTGTAAATTTATTTACTTAGTTGATATGGATTTAATTAAGCGTATTAATTGGTAGGTTGTAGTTTTTCTAAACTAATAAAACTAAGTGTGCTAGATACTTGAAAGAGAAATGTTTGTTTTCGTCCACAATAAAATTGATGATGCTGGAGTATCTTATAAATGTGTGCCACAATTCCAAAATATCCTTATATATTCTTTCTAAAGGAGTAAGATGTTCGATATAAAATTGCTGAAAGTAAAAAATATGTTACATTAACCACAATGGCTAAGTATAGATGTATATCCTATGCTACATAATTTGAAAGTTATAATTAAGTTCATTATTTACTAAAACGGTCAAATTGGCATCGCCATCTTAAAACATTATGTGTGGGCCACTCGGATGCAAGGGGTGTAGAACCGGCACACAGGGCGAACCCCTCACCTACAAGCTATGCCCCTTGCATCCGAGTGTACCATAACTTGGGTCTTCCTGGAGTCTTCTGCCCTTAGGGTAGTTCAGCAGGTGGTCTTGATTAAGGAGCTGCATCTTGGTCACAACATCTGGACCCACATACAGTTGTCTAACTCGCTATTGTGTTTCACTCTCCATTTTTAGATGATTGCCCATAGATTTTCAATCACTAATAACCAACTTCATCCTTGTTGACCACCTAATTTTTAGAGCCTTTACAAAAACAGGTAATAATATTAAAAACAGTCAATACGTCAAGCTGTACCAGTTCCATAGGTTTTGTACTCAATTTGTTAAAATGTTAGAAAGTCAATTCTAGATATACACTTACACTAATATTCTCCATTATATCATCTATAGAATAAAATGAGTTCAAATAGAAAACTATTCAGAAAGGAAAACAATAAGGTGTGTTGATATTTGTAAATTGTATTGCTCCCTGCCCAGAGTCATCCTTCTGCTTTTACTTCTTTCATTACAAACTACATCATGGACATAACATATAAAGGTACCATAAAAGCCACTTTCCCGATTTTTTAACAATGAATGTTCTACGAACATTTCCAGCTAAATATTAATAGGTAGGTTTCAGATATCAGCTGATATTTAAGGATAAGGATACTCATCAGCTGATGGACCTTTTCTGCACCAATAATTACTACTAATTTACTTTTCTCTTACAAGAACAGTATTATGTTTTTACTACATGTTTTTTATATCTTAGCTGTAAAAAATAATCCAAATTATAAAATAAAGATATGATACTGAATATTTATACTCACATGTGGATTGTTTTGGAACAGCAGTTCTCATTTTAACACTTAACTATAGAAGGAAACATTACTCATTTAGAGAATAATTTATCAGTTTTTATCGTCTTCATCTGATAATAAAATGATACAACATAAGCTAACTATAAATGTTACAATATTTTTATTTAATTAATAACCTTGAATAACAAAAATTATTTAACAATAATCAAAATAAGGAAGTAGTATATATTTTATGTATATTCAGGGTTTCCAAAAAATCCCATCTTCTTGTTTGTAAAAAAGAAGAAAATTGTATAGAATGTGACTGAACAAGTTATTTTTACGAGTCAGAATGTTACTGTCGAACTTAAGATAAAAATTAAGTAAATAATGGCAAAGTATTCCTCTCCAATCAAATCAAAGCTTTCCTAAATCATAAGAAATGTAATAAGTTAATTTTTTTCTAATTCTGATGAACAAATTTGTCTTGATTTTACTCAGAAACTGATTGTTGAACCAAACATTGTTTTTACTAGCTCCACGGCCAAGCTCGTCTTTTTATTACTTTGTTAAAATAAGATTAGTTTTGATTTTTAATCAACATATTTAAAGCTCGCTTTCATTTTAAGGATTTTGAAGGAAAATACAAAAGTTAAATTAGTTGTGATTTATAATTCAATTAGTATTTATAACTATGAGGGATTGCCGTTTTGGATTGACTTAGAAACCCATACTATATGCCATTCTTACCATTTTTAATCACTCAATGGAGGGTTGCATTTGAAATTGTCAACTTACCCCAACAATACTTCTACTAAATGAATAAATTGCTGGCGTAGTGGCTCAGGCTTCGGACTGCAAGGTCCGAGGTTCAAATTCCCACTGAGCCAATGGTCAGTACTTCTTGTTGAATAAAGTTCACACACAGGCTTGTAGGCCCATGTGAACTGGACAGTGAAAAATTAAAAAATAAACTCATTTTTTATCGTGAGGTAACATTTTCTACTCCAAAAACCACCAAAGCCATTTCCTTCAGTCTATTTCTATTTTTTTTTTTTTTTTTAAGTTAAGGGGATGGGCTTTTGTGGACACTCAGTAAGATCATTTTATTTATATACATAAGAGTTGAGACCATTAAAAATAAAATATTGTTGGACTATGATATACCTTATTATAATTATTGATTTGTCATATAATTGTTACATTCAAATATTATGTGATCTATAGTAAATGTAATCAAGTCTTCCAAAAATAAAAACTGTCTTCCGTAGCTATAAATATTACATTATGTGTAAAATCATTAAAGTATTAATATTACATAAGTATTCCAAAAGTTAATTATTCTGTATTTTTACACTACATTTATTATATGTTGCTATGTATATTTTTGATTTAATGAAAGAATATTTTAACTCCTAATATTTTGTTTGATTTAACCTTGTATACTGTTCTCAAATTCAGTGTGCATTATCTTATAAGTTAGTATGTACTATGCAATTTCTAAAGAAATTGAAGAGATTTTGTAAAACGCAGTTGGAGTACTATATTGATCTAAAAAGGTGAAGGAGTCCGAAACATCTGAAATTACTGAAAAATTTTATTTTTATGAGAAACAGAACATTTTTATGTTGTTTCCGTTCATGAGAAATCCTTTCTTAGTGGGTCTCTTTGATACTAAAGCTAACTTCTTCCAAAATTTCATGTAAATCCAGGTGGTTCTATAGTATTTAACTTTTATAGATTATATAGACTGAGTAAGTTATTTAATATCAATAAACTAATATTAATTGTTATTATTAATTATTAAACTAATATTAATTAATATTATATATTTCCCTCAAATCAAGTACATAAAAGTCGAACTCAGTTAGTAACCAGACTACACAGATCATCCACACTCATGTAATCATTCATATTTGCCTTAAAATATGCACAAAGCCATGTTGGCGTCCTATATGTAAAAATTGATTTGAGTATTTTGAGGGAAAAAAAGGTTTGCAAGTTTTTCTCTTTGTCTAGTAAAAATACATTTCAACTTATTCCGGGAACTTTTTGACTACACAGTACCTTGTATAGACCAATAACTAGTAAATAGTTTAAATACTTTTTTATAAATTATTACATCAGATATTTTTCAAGCAGTTAGCAAATGTTGCTTTGCTTAAACGGAGATTATAAATATGTTTTCAGCAGGAATTCAGAGTAGCCTTTTACTCCGTGATTTGGAATGAGTAATGATTCAAATGATATTTTGATGGAAGTTTGTCCCCCAAAAATGATGATGAGAAAATAGTTACGTCACTATTTATGTCCCTGGAAGAGAGAGAGGTTTCTTTATCAAAACAAAAATTACTCGTAAACCAAGGTTTTTCATTTTTGTAAATCACAGTTCAGGGAAATAAAATAACAATGATTCCAAGAATAGTGATTTATTCTATTTAAGCACTAAATATATAATATTAATACTGTTAGACCAATCTAATTTGTTTTCGTTGATTTGAATGTTATGTAAAAAAATAGTCTAAAACTATAACATAATGAATAAACTTAACAAAATTACACTACTTTTAAAGTTATCACATTTTTAAAATTAGTTTAACAGTAATATTTTCAAATAGGACTTGCTTACAACATATGGTCTTTTACCAAATTTTCCAACTGCATTATAAATATTATGTTTAATAGAATTAAAATGCTATACCAACTTACATAATATTCTCTTATTTTTATGATTTTAAAAGTAAAGCTTAGTAACAAGAAATCTCAAGGTACATAATATTATTTTAAATTATAGAAAAATGCTATTATGATATAATGGTCCAGATATCTGGAATTAGTCGATTCTAAAGGTCACACAACAGATATACAGGCTTCCTCTCCAAGAGGGAATCACATTTTATTTTGATTACTTGTTCATTCCTCCATCAATATTTGTACTTTTTTTTCAATTAAGGCATTAAACTTGTTCTTTGTGAAAAATTACAACTAACAGATTTTTTTGAAGTACGTACTTCTTGGAAAGTATACTGGCCTCCGAGGAAAATATTAAGTTTAGTAAACCCCCAGCGCTATATGGATGGTTGTAGTTCAGGCCATCCCTTACTTCCCAAATTCTTTTCATAATAATTTTTCTAACAGGTCTTATTGCATAACTATACCTTGATGACTGGATGATTATATTAACTTATAAATTTTCTGATTGTTGTTACTGTTACAATAAATATGTATCACTGATCTATTATAAACCTCTGTGTTAACTTTGGTAACCGATAATCGATCTTGGTTTCTCCTAGAAACTATAAATAACAACCTTAAGAAGACGGTCACTGCTTCCTGAATCCACCAGGCTCTCAATGCTTGTGATACCTCATCTTTTCAGCCTAAGCTACTCTCTCTCTCTCTCTCTCTCACTATAAGGTTTATCTAATAGTTGCCATTCATTATTTACCAATTAATATTTATGATACTAAAATTCAATGATCATTTAATAATCTTTGTTCACTCATCCCTAAGGCCGGAGACACAGTGTTTTTTTTTTTTCTCCGATCGGACTATTTACATAAGCAGAGCATAGAAGTTTAGCGCTTGCTCACACGTAGTTAAAATTTCCGATGCCGACAAAGATGTTAGACAGTAGTCATCAAAAGACAACTGGTTTTGATTTGAACAGCTAATTCAAACATGACAAAAAAGCGAATTAATTTTATTTTATTGAGTTTGAAATGGATGGTAAGCACCTTCTTGCTCTTTTGTAATACAAATATATACATAGAGAAGGAAATAAATAAATAGGCTTATTTGGGTCCATCCGATCAATAAAAGAAAAGAAGAATTCTGAACCTAATAAACCTTATGTGGATCAACACAACAAAAAACAGCTCACAATGGTTGGAATAATGTCACGTTTGCTGTACATTTGGTCTAGAACGCCACTGTATATTCGGAATCGGTAGAAAAAAAAACTCCAGGTTTGGTCGGTTCCAGGTAGAAAAAAAAGTGAAGTGGTCGTCTGCACAGCTAACGACGGCACTGAATAAAATGAGTGTTATTTTTTCCGTCCAGTGTATAACTTCCAATACACTTCCTTGTGCCACTGCTGCTATGGCATCATTAGTAAATAATCAGATTGGAAAAAACTTTGTTGAATGGTTACGAAACCTGGATTTAGCTCTATGATGGGAAATCAATATTTAAATTAAATACAATGACACAAGTACTTTATATTCTACTATTTCAATTTTTTTTCTCTTCTGCCATCACTATGTTTCCCAAATGTTATGATTGCAATTTATACAGAATATTTGTTATACCTTTAACAATTGTCTAAAAATTTGATAAATGGAGGAATGAGCAAGTATAAAAAAAGACAGAAGTGTATTTCATGGGACATATGGTATGTCCTCTACAATTCCAAACAAAATGAAAATGGGGCAATATTAGGATTTTAAAGTGCTCTAAGTCTGAACCCCAATTACTTATTTTTTGTCCATAGTTTGCCATATAGACGTATCCTACGAACACTGTCTCAGCAGCAAACTTAAACATTGAACAAGTAAGACACCCATCTCATAAATATAAGGACCCCCTTTATCTCACAATATACCCTGAATGTATGTATATTGTTCTATACAATAATAATAATACAGTCATGGTAGATGCTCTTTTGTGTAAATTGTTATTTTATTATAAATATACAGTAGGCTCTTAATATGCCTATTACCAGACACAATATTTGGTATCATATGATGTCTGGGGATCATAATAATTTTATAAATTCTTTTTATAAACTCTTTCAACGTTTGATCAACTTTAAAATACAAATTTATTACACCGTTTTGTATCAAAAACATTTAAAACATTGTAACTGCAAACTTACTTGAGAAGACAATTCCACCAACACAATATATAGAAAAACATAGACACACAACATTGTACTTTTGTCTTCATATTTTTTCTTGAGTGATATGTTAACGGACTATTTTCTGAAATAAGTTCGCTGACTGACTAAATCTCTTGTTATATTAAAAAGTGCATAATTTTAAATGTGAGAATCGAAATACCAATTCTTTTCATGAATACCTGAAAAAATGTAATAATATGTATTTTCATTATTACTGCAATTTAAAAACTTGAACTGAATTTACAGACCAAAGTTATAAAGATTGTCTTATCTTACCAGGCAAAGTTGGGCTAAGAGGCCCTCTCTAATACAACCTGGGGACCAACAGCTTAAGTGACTTCCAAACCACCACCATTGACCGGGCAGGCGGGCTGCGTGCTAGGACGGGATCACTCAGATGGTCACCCATCCAAGGTACGGCCACGCTCAATGTCGCTTGACTCCGTTATCTTGCGATATCGTCGAAACCCTCCGGTCCAGGCCATTGGCAAATAACAGCAAATACATTTGTAATATAGAACCATATATTTTTGAATGTGTATTTAAAATATTTCAGTTTGAATGTGAATATGTGTGAATGTATCAAAATAAAGATTTTTGAATTGAAGGACTAGTCATTATAACAAATCACTTATATATATATCCCATAATTAGTTGTGGTGGAAAATAAATTCTCCATTATTTAAATTATTCTGTACATGATCAACTATAGATAGTGTAAAATTCATAAAAATATTGTTATCAAAAATTAATGTTGCTTCTCTTAGGACAGTTGAACTTTTAATAGATGATATTCATTCTCTAAACAATTATAATCACATACTAAAAAGTGTTCTAGGGTTTCTTTTATTACTTATGTGTTCAACTGATTTCACCAGTTCTGCTAATTTCTATTATTTCTGCTTCAAATAATTTACTTAAATACTAAATAAATATTCAAATAAGCTATAGATTATTATGTCTAGATATGTCTAGAATGATGTTTGTTGTTTAAAATGTATTTTTTCTGGATAGACAGTCCTTATAAACATTAGGGAATGTGAACCAAAACACCAACTATTATACAATATTATAAACATTGCATTATGCAGACATAGTTGGATGATTTAGATTAAGAATTTTGCAATTTGGATTGCAAGAATCCATCTATAAATCATTTTGTATAATATAAGGTTAGGTTAAAGGGCACTAGGCCAGGAATTAGTATATTAGAGAGATAGGACATCAGCAAACTTACCTTAAAAGACAAGTTCACTAACATCAGAGTAGTAGTCACAAACACAAAGTAGACATATCTCACAAATTTTCAACACCACAGGCATTTTCTTCAGGTGAGTAGAGGGAAAAGTGAACTTGTCTTTTAAGGTAAGTTTGCTGATGTCCTATCTCTCTAATATACTAATTTGTATAATATAAGAAACTCATAGTAAAATATAAAAAATAAAAACTTAACTATATTTAATCAATTATAATCTAACTTTCTTTAAAAATATATACGATAAAAACCAGAACCTTCCTCAAAATACTAAAATATAAAAGTATGTTGAATATTAACAACATTTGAAAATTGAAACAAGTTAACAATTGCTCTCTAAAAGCAAATATGACAATACAATGGGAACATAACACTCTATTACAACCAGGCGTAGATACATAGATTTAAAACCAGCAATATCGATTTGCAACCAATAAAACTTCTATGAGACAAAATTTAAACTTATGATAATACAATACTACGTGTACTATGGTTAAGTAGGTAACTATGTTTGAATGTACATGGTGTGAAGGTCACGAAAGGATTTCTGATGCGGAGGCACTGTCAATGGGAGAGTGCAACAGAGGATTTGATCCTGCTGGTCCGATACAACCAAGCACACGCTGGATGGCGTACAGAGTCATAAGAGGCACTGGTGACATCACCGCCACAGCTACTGGCACCACTGGAAAAACAATCCTCTTATATGAACAGTACAAAATTATCCAATCAAACTGTAAAACATCAAAGAATAAATTATTGCCTATGTTGAATGAAGAAAAAGTATTAAAGTATAATTCTGACAAATTATTTTTTTGCGTTTATTCAAAAGATAGTAAACTTAATACTACAGCCCCAAATTAATAAATATTAGGATAGGTTAAAGGGCACTAGGCCAGGAATTAGTATATTGGAGAGATAGGACATCAGCAAACTTACCTTAGAAGACAAGTTCACTAACACCAGAGTAGTAGTAACATACACAAAATAAACACATAATCACACAAATTTTCAATGCCACTGGCACTTTCTTCAGGTGAGTAGAGAAGAAAGTGCCAGTGGCATTGAAAATTTGTGTGATTATGTGTTTATTTTGTGTATGTTACTAGTACTCTGGTGTTAGTGAACTTGTCTTCTAAGGTAAGTTTGCTGATGTCTATCTCTCCCATATACAAATTAATAAATATGTAAACAAAATATGTAAATAAATAAATAAAAATGCCTTTATTTCCAAGCGTTTCTCAGATACATCTGCTTTTCAGAACAACTTTGGTCAATTAAAATGTAGAGCTTACGTTAAATAAATAAATACAAAATATTAAATAATAACTTAACACTAAATAACAATATAAGAACAATAACCACATTGCTTGTCAGTTTCTACAACCTATAGACCTAAATATTTTCAGACAAAAGCAATCTAATTTTTCTTTTAAAGAAATTACTTGCATAAATTTTTAGGTTGTCAGGGAGGTCGTTATACAACTTAGGGCCAAAGTAAGTAAAGCTCTTTTTACCAAATTCTAATTTAACTTTCGGGAAGTGAAGATTCCTACCATGGCGGGTGCCCCGTTGAGAAACCTCTTCTCGGAATATAAGCTTCTCACGAAGGTACTGAGGCTCGCTGAGCATCAGCACCCTGTGCGTCATGCAGCACGTCAACATCCTACACACGGCTTCCATGGGCAGTAGGTTGGCTGCCTCACGATAGGCAGTCACGTGGTCAAATCTCCGTAGACTGTAAACAAAGCGGATGGCTGAGTTTTGAAGCCTCTGGATCCGACCAACGTCCTCCCCCGAGATGCTGTTGCCGTATGCAGGAAAACAGTAATAAAATACTGAGAGTATCAGCGACTGCACGAGCTGAAGCTTTGCGGTCTCTGGAAGCAAACTTCTGACCTTGTACAGACCCCTCAACCCTAAAGCACGCTGGGAGGCATGAGTGACATGCTCGGTGAACGTAAGGCCATTGTCCAGTACGACACCGAGCGTCTTCACCTTATGTAAATAACTGTTGTTTGAAAGTTATCTATCAGCATTGGATTGTTCATGATATGTAGATAATAATTGGAGATTTCCAATGCTTCGAGTGTTTTGGAAACAAACACAATGTTTTGACAGGTACGAGGTTGCGGCTAGAAAAAAACCGGACTAGTACTGGTGAAACAATAAAACGAATGCAATAAGGCTGAAAGTCGCGTGGCCTGTCACGTGACTCTCGCTCCGCCTACTGCTCAAGTTTCATCTGCCTCCTGCACTCAGTCTGCCCGTGGCGTCTGTTTTAAGTAGTTGACGTTTTGTCTGTGAGTCGGAAAATGTTGAGTGTACAGAAAGAACAGCGTGTTAACATCAAATTTTGTTTCTAACTAGGAAAATCTGCAAGTGAAACGTTTGTAATGTTACAACAAGTGTACGGCGATGATTGTTTATCGCGAACACAAGTGTTTGAGTGGTCTAAACGATTTAAAGATGGCCGCGAAGACACCAGTGATGACACTCGCACTAGCAGACCTTTGTCAGCAAAAACTGATGCAAACATTGAAAAAATCGGTAAACTTATTCGACAAGATCGCCGTTTAGCAATCAGAGCAGTGTCTGAGTTAACAGGAGTTGACAAGGAAAGTGTTAGGCAGATTCTTCATTAAAGTTTCAACATGAACAAAGTGTGTTCAAAAATGGTTCCAAAGTGTCTCACAATTGAACAGAAGGAACGCCGAAGAATGATTTGTTCTGACATCCTGGAAAACATTGAAAGTGATCCCACCTTCTTACAAAATGTTATTACTTGCGATGAATCGTGGTTTTTTACTTACGATCCCGAAACTAAACGCCAATCGATGCATTGGAAAACTCCTGGTTCTCCACGACAAAAAAAAGCACGAATGTCAAAATCGAAATTCAAGGCAATGATGATTGTTTTTTTTTTTGACATCAAAGGGATTGTGCACATTGATTGGGTACCAGAGGGACAAACAGTGAATCAGCATTACTACATTAGTGTCCTGGCTACCCTACGTGAGTGTGTACGGAGAAAACGGAACGATTTGTGGAGAAAAAAGTCATGGATCCTTCACCAAGACAATGCCCCAGCTCACAGTGCGTTGTCAGTGAAGATGTTTTTGGCAAAACACAACATTCCCATCTTAGATCATCCACCCTACTCACCTGATTTGGCCCCCTGTGACTTTTTTCTTTTCCCTAAAGTCAAGTCAGCTTTGAAAGGAACTAGATTTGAGACTGTTGAAGCAGTAAAAGAAAAAGCGACGAAAGTAATGTATGGACTTACCGAAAATGATCTGCAGCATTGCTATGAACAGTGGAAAATTCGTATGGAGCGGTGTAGAGACCAAGGAGGAGAGTACATTGAAGGAGATAACATGAAATTGTAAATAAATGTTTTTTCCAGCATCAGTCCGGTTTTTTTCTAGCCGCACCTCGTATAACAAACTCCTGTCGTCTTCAGGTGTACTTACTAACTTAGCCTACATCTAAAACTACTTTTTTTCCCTTAACCCATACTAAATTAGAAAAAACTTAATACTACATGCTTAGATACTTAAGATTACTGTTGAAAGTCAAACATTCTTAAAAAACTATCACACATAACATAATTTTACAAAATATAATACACATTATGAAATACAAAATAAATGCAAAATATAAAAATACAAAGAAATCGTTCAACAAAACACAGAGCAAGTTATTAAATAGACCAAATATTCAATGAGATACAAAAATAAATGCAAAATATGAAAAAAATCAACAGAGCACAGAGCAGGTTATTAAACAGACAAAATATTCAATGAGATAATATAAATGCAAAATATGAAAAAATTCAACAACATATAGAGCAGGTTGTTAAATAAACAAAATGTTCAACTTATCCAACCAGCTTCCAATTCCACTGAGGCGGGGGGAAGGATTCCTTGCACCACTACACTAATGAGATCAACTCTCCAAGACCGTCAAAGATGAACTGAACCCTGCGGTAAGCCGATCCATGATGAGTGGTGGGAGTTGCCCCCTCCAAGCGATGCCTAGGTGGACTGTGCCAGGTGATTGGGGGGAGGGGGTGTTGTAATCGTCCCTGTGTTTTTGAGCAATTCTGTTGTTTGAAAGTATGTATTTGTTTGATATTTCCTCATGACGAGCCTCCAAGCTAGTGTTGCGTGGGACAAGATAAAAAAAAAAAAAAAAACTCCCTCCAAGCGGATCTAGGGACACAGGCGTCAGAGTGGGGGCCTGATGGATGTTGATGTGTGAAATGTTCATGTTTTGTGTCCTACATTTATTGTTGTGGGTGTTCCAGGATGTGCCTCCAAGCTAGAATCCCGGGACAAGGCAAATGATGCTCCCTCCAAGCGGACCTAGGGGCACAGGCGTCTCAGCTTCATTAGGTGAGGTGTAAGTGTGGGGACAGGTCTTGTTGTATGTGGTGTATGTGGTTTTTATTGTTGTTAAAATGAGACTTTAACACAGGTAACCAAAGTGGTCTTACCTCTATGCTATTTTGGCTAATTGGATCTTGATTCAATTTAATTAAGAAGGAGTCTGTAAGATTACCTATAAATGTGTATGAACTGCCATGTGTTGTATTATTAACATTGCCATTACAAGTTGTGATTACTGTGCAACATTATGGATAGGTGTTCTTTAAAACTTGTTTCTCCACATGTGTATTTATCTAGTAAATAAGTAAAATTAAACTGGTTTGCATTGGTATATAATTTTAATTAAATCAGTAGCTTTAATTTATTCTAAAATTCTATTCTATTCTATTCTATTCTAAAATATATAGGCCTATTGTTTACATTTATAGTGCTTAAAGACTGATTTAACATGTTGATTACAGTGAATAATGTAAATATTTCTTTTTTTAAATTAGATTTAGGAAAATAAATTAATATCAATACACTAAATTGATTCAACAGCACAATAGCAGATCTAACTCAAAACTCTATTGCATGTAGAAAGAGAATTGAGAATGCAGGACTTCCATTATCAGGTGACTGCACGTGATGAAGACAGGAATATGTTGTGCATGCGCTATCTGCATTTGGGTCAATTTTTACTGTGAAGTACTGAAGATGCTATCAGCCTTGTGGTGTAACTACAAAAGAGCAGTTGGAACAGTTTGCTCCAGGCAAAAAAAGGAGTGCAACTCAATAGCTGATTTTGGACAACAAAATATTAATACAGAGTTTGATTAATTATAAAATCAACAAACTACAAGACGGTTTTGTTGTTTACCATAACTGAAAAAAAAAGATAAATTTTTATTTGCAACTTTAAAATGCAAAATTGTTCAATTCCTTGTTTTATTTTAAAAAAAATCACTTTGATTGGCTGCAAAGTAAATATTTTCAGTCACGATATTATACAGTACTGACAAAATATCAAACCAGATAAAAACATATACTAAAAGTAATGAAATTGGTCGTATTAACCAATAAAATGATTTTGTAGCAAAAATTAAACAAGATTAAGATACAATAATCAACTGATCCAAAAGTAAATAAAAACAAATAGAAAACCCCCTATTTCCTCATTTACAATATTACAATATTATAATATTAAAAAGAAAATTAGAGGGATATATTCAAATGAAAAAAACAAAATATAGAAAATATAACACAAAATAACAATTTTGAACATAAATATAAATATAGCGCTTGATAAACTGACATACCACTACAGAAGTAATAACAGATACAGATGACTGATTGCAAGGAGGGCGGGAAGTCAGTTCTAGATGACAGCTGTTTGGTTTGATAAAAATAGTAAATATAAAGTTTTGTATTGCTAAATTTAGCAGTTAGCATATCACACTCAAAGACAGATCATATGATATGCATCACAATTGAAAACCAAATTATAGTTTGGCATGCTTATTTTATTCATTAAAAGAAAAATTAGTATCTAGATAGCCTACTAATCTTTTTAGAAAAATTCTATGCAGGCTACCGTAACTCAGACAATTTCCTGAGCAGGTAACAAGTAGCTTGCTCGTTGTTTGTAAAAGGACTAATATTAATTATTTAAGTTATTACGATAATTTTGCAACTGGACATTATCAACTGCTATATTCATACAGATTGAAATATTTTATTTATATGGAAGCTAAGATACTAAGCTAGTATTTGATAAAGTAATACTAAAATATTGCATATGAAGTCTACTTACAATAACCAACACCTAAATTAGTTGTCCCAAAAGACTCATACACCTTTTAAATTCTAAACAAAAACAAATGCACATATTGAATCCTTTGAATCCACATACTGTTTAAACAAAAAACTGGAAACAATCATTTTTAGTAGCAAGAGATTTTTACTTCCATAGAACAAAGGGAGGATTTAAGAGATAAGCCAATTCTTATTCATTTCTAAGACACTGATAGTAGATATATGGGCGAATATGAAGAGCGAGTGAGTGTAGATGAACGAGTCTAGTCATTGTTACTATATGAGTTCGATTAGAACTTAGGTTCAGGTCACTGATGAATATCTTTACTTGCAATAAATGCATATGTTAATACAAAAAAATCCATAATTTTAAAACAATAAAAATGACACACCAGATGTGTCATTGGTACTGTCAAATAATATTGATAAATCTTGAGTAAAATAGCTGATTAAAAGAACGATTAAAAACGTTTCTTATTTTTTATGTCACATAGTGTTTAGGTGTTATGAGACTTTATGAAACAATTGTCCAAACAAAGTCCAGGTTGACCTGCTCACTAGGGGCAATTTTAGTAAAATGAACAACAGCACTATGATAATAAAAAATTTACTATAAAATCGAGTTGTTTATCAATAAGTAAATCCCAACACCACTTCACTAATCCAACACTAACAGACAACTGACTCACCAGAGCTCTAAACTGAAAGTAGAGTAATGGCGGGAATAATTGGTGGCAAATAATGTTATGTAAATGAAGCACCTGGTGCGTCATCGGTACTGACCGCAAACATCGAGATGACGGGACTCAACAAATTTAAAAGCTCATGTTTATAAATTATTTGTTTAAGATTTATATTAGATATTACTAGAATGTGAGCTTTACTATGTTTCTTTTAATTAAGTAAATGCAAAAATAAGCCTGATGATTGGAGAGTAACTTTTGTATTTGGTTCAAAGGTCAGTGAGTCAAGGCAATTACTGTAAACCCAGATTTTATTGCCATTTATCAGTATTAGTTTAGCAATAAGTAGGTGCAGCATTCAGGACATTTCTTACTACTGTTCACTACGTCTCATGGGTTGAAATAATTACGAGATGACTCACATTTCGCACCTAGTTGTAGTTAAAGTATTCATTGATCCACTAAGTTTATGACTTAGAAACTTATTTTTGCCATAGATCTTTTCATTATTCATTATTCATCTCTAAGACGCCGATCGTAGAGATATGGGCGAATATGAGGCATGAATGAGAGTGATGAGTGTAGATAAACGAGTGTAGTCATTGTTACTATCTGAGTTCGACTTAGCTCAGAAAGGACTATTTATTAATAGCCCAATAGCCAGGGCAACTATGGGACCTACAGCTTTACGTGGAATCCGAACCACGTAGTGTTGGTCTGATTTTCAGCTAACTGACAAGTTTAACACTTAGTTCTCTTCTCTACACAATACCCGAACCTTGACTACCATTCAACACGGACACTCCAGACTTCTCTAGTAGTGTCTATATTGATGACAACCATTGAGCGGACGCCGTGTCGGTATTAAGAGAACCGAGCATGGAACCTATCGCCTACAATCTCCCAAACACTTTGTCCCCAAGTATCTGAGTTACAGCACTGCACCATCAGTGCCGACTAATATGATCTAATTATGACTATTAAAGCTAACCCTATTGGAATATCTTTGAGGTTAGCATAGTCTGACAAACTATAGAGTCACATACTCATGTTAACCTAAGAACTATATGCTTCTAGACTTATAAATTTTAAAACGATCTCTAATTAATTGACCTCTGCCAAATAAAATAATTTAAATTGTATTGTAGATAGAATTTTCGACATAAACAAATAATCAAAATATGCAATTGAGTTTTACCATAATTTGTCTATTAAAGAATTTGATACCTGAAATTAATTATCATTAGTTATCATAACAATACTAATTGTACTAATCATTGATAGATATCTTAAAAGGAACAAAAACAGACAATAATAAAGAAAATAAAAACAACTGTTGGAGTTTTTTTATACCCATAGTTCCATGCAAGATAATATTTTTAGATTTCTTTTGTAAATTTGTTATTACCAAGGGAAGCAACAATTTACAGCTCTGATACCACCAGACATACCTCAGAGCAAACTAGTATATCTCTGTGACTGGGAAAGCAGTTTATATTGACAAAACCGCAATGTTAGCAAGGGAAGTGGTGCCATTAAAGACACACTAACGGGAGCCACTGAAACATTAATGGAGAAATAAGGGCACTGTTTCTACATTTTTAAAAATAAATACATAATATCTGGAATAAATAAATGTAATGGTGTTACCAATAGAAAGTAATTGATTGATGTTATTAATTTTACTTTGATAAATTTATTCAGCAACTTTAATTTTACTGTAATAAAACAAGTAAGATATTTTAAAAATCTTTCTAAAAAAAAGGTTCAAAAATTAGAATGCCTTTTAAATATTTGTTAACCTTAGAAATGACAGTAAGATATTCCAATTATCAATACCTTTTCTGTAGTCATACAATAATAAATTCCAAATCTAATGAATTCGACCCATAGATAGAAATTCCAACCATATATTTCGATGTATTAACATATAGATGTACACATTCAATGTTAACCTTCAATAAACTGACTGTTGAGATACCAAAGATTCAATATGTACCAGTTTTGTTGTCTTTGCATTTATATTTAGATTTTTTGTTTTCATAGTAAAGTTTAATGTTCATATACTCTGTTTAAAATATTAAAAATAACCAGAGTATCTAATAACAAAGTATAAGCATTTTATTAAAAATAACTATACAATTTGAACAAATTTGGAATATCTTAGTGCTGCTGGCCCTTTGAAAATTGACACGTCAATAGGTTAAAACTTCTCTGAAATTGAAATTCAGGAAAATGCACAGGTTATTTATGGAATTTCAGGTTGAAATACATGATGAAAAATGTTCACAAGTAGTACAACAATAAGAGTCATACAGGACTTACCGTGCTGTGTATGGGCATATCACTACGTGTATACCACTGTCCGTGTATGGGTGGGTGGGTCAATATTAATGTACATGTATGGGTGGGTGGGCAGGTCAATATTACTGTACTTGTATAGGTAGGTGGGCGGGTCAATATCACTGTACGTGTATGGGTGGGAGGGTGAGTCAATACCACTGTCCGTGTATGGGTGGGTGGGTCAATACCACTGTTCGTGTATGGGTGGGAGGGTGGGTCAATACCACTGTCCGTGTATGGGTGGGCGGGTGGGTCAATACCACTGTACGTGTATGGGCGGGCGGGCGGGTCAATACCATTGTCCGTGTATGAGTGGGCAGGTGAGTCAGTACCACTGAACGTATATGGGTGGGCGGATGGGTCACAAGTACACAAAGTTGTACAGACTATTGAAATACAAAAGTTGGACAGTTATTGAAGAGTAAATAACTGAGAAAATCTGAGAAAAACTTGAAGAGAGTACCAAATAATTGACGGTTTCCTAACTCAAATAGGATTCTGCAGTCTCAGCTTACTCCCAACGCAATGAAAACTATACAAGTTCTCTGAACATGATCATTATAAGTTCTGTCGACCTGATTGCAGCAAATTTCAATGCTTTGTACTGTCCCATTTTTTATCATTACTGAGCACATAGTTTTACTTTTTTTAGCTAAACGCTGTTGTTACTGTAATGTTGTAATTGATATTTATTTAGAGGAGTTTGGTGATTGTAGTACTATAATGAAAATTGCCTGTGTATAGTTGGCACCCCTGAGGGCCTATGTTTTCATTCTAAAACTTTACTGTTTTAGAAATTCCTAAGAGAAATGTGTAAAAATCTGAAAATACGTTGCCTCATTTCTTTGAACATTTACCAAAAAAATCTTTAAAGAAATATTAAAAAGAAGACCACTTTGATTGGAATCTGCCGCACTAGGAACAACATTTGATGTTCTGTTTGGAGGCACTTATCAGCATTGTTTAGTGTTGACAACAACTTATATAAAGTAAGATGTGGATACTAACACTATTAAGCTGATACTATTGTATACTAAGAGCCGCAGATTAAATTCTTCCAGTGATACACAATCTACTAGTACAATATTGTGGAGGACCTCAAGGATAAATGTTAAGTTGAAACTATGAAAACTATCATACAACAGGATTAGGGGTTTTCAGGTTGTGATACTAGCATCTCTTTTCATGAAAACTGAGGAGTTGAATGGGTGATATAGAATTATTAAGAGTTACACAATCATATAATATATCCCAACCCAAATTACATCTAAATTGGATCATGTTACTTATTTGGTAAAGACTCATTCATAGTTGTAGTAACATTATAGCCATAATAAAAGACTTGATAACTAACACTACTTTCAATGCTGAGTGATATATTGGCGTGTGAAACAAACTTAAATCAGATGGATTAATTGTGGGCTTAGCAGCTTGCTGTGTGGAGTGAGAAGAACAACTACAATACACAATAGAGAGGTTTTAGGTTATGTCAAAGGGCACTATGTCAGGAATTATTATAATAGGAGAGATAGGGTATCAGAAAACTTACCTAAGTAGAAAAGTAAACTTAAATAAAATAGAAGAAAACAAATATATATACAAATTTGAAATGTTCTGTGCCACTGACACTATCCTCAGGAGAGTATAGATTCATCTAATTCTTCCTTTCTACTCTTTTGAGGAAAGAGCCGATTGTAATGAAAATTTGTGCTATGCATTTTTTGCCTATAATATTTTCTCTAATTAAGGACTCAAGTAAGAAGGCTAAAGTGTTCAACAGTTGCAGTGTGTTATGATTTTTCTGGAGTTGGGGTGGGGGGGGGGTAATAAATTTACTTATTCTGTCTGCATACAGCTTTAATATTTTACTGTTATTATTAATCCTTTATCTGTTTTCAAAGCTATCGAGTTGCATAATTGAACATAAATTTATAATTTTGTTAATTTATTTACATAAAATATAAGCTCAAATATGAAAATTACTTAGTGGCTTTGTAAAGTGGATCTACAGTTGTTATAAGCATATACTGTATAAAAATATAAAGGCTAACCTGTAGTGAGATCAGCTTCCGGTTGACCCAAACAGAACTGAAGCATGAAGATGGCAATGCCGGTGTTCTGAATGCCTGTCTCCACTGATATAGCCAGTATGTCAGCGGGTGGTTGTCTCAACACCCACGACAGCACTGCCCCAATCACGTAGCCCAGCAGTGGCAACAGCATGCCTCCCAACATTATCTGACAAAAATCACATTCGTATGACAACGTTTGTTTAAATTATAGGTACGCACAACTGATTCACATAGTGTATAAGGAAATAATTCAGCTATTCAAAATTATCAGCTTAAATTCTAAGGTATGATGTCTAAAGAAGATCTTAAAACAAAAATTATACAAATTGTATTAGTGGGACTTTAAATCATTAATGGTAAAAATATGATATACTAGTAAAAGAACTTAGTATTTCCAAACTCAAAATAACAACATTTTAATTACAAACAAATGCATTTGAATTATACAATTAATTATTAATGATAATACATTTATTACACAATATATGTACTATGTAAACTTAGGTAATATGCGCTCAATTATTCACCTATTTATCATAAACATTATTATATACTTTTGATATTAATTATTGATTCTGAATACATTTTAAATTTACACTTGTAAAAAGCTATTTAAAAAAATCATTGAAATAGTGTAGTTCTCAACAAGGAGGGTGATTCAAAACTTAGGCCCATGATAACCGTGCCATATCGGTTTCCTTAATAAAAGGTAAAAAAAAGCAAAGCCCCTTTTCTGACAGGTAGATGCAGAACAATAAAACAGATTTATTTTTTCCTTTATGTAAAGAATAAAAAACCCTCCCATCTAGTGCTATATACATAGACAAATCCTTCCATTGTAGTGTTATATTATCTTTAACTTCATGGACATATATTTCTTCTCTTTTCAATTACATAGAACTAAGTAATAGGAGATTTTCTAAAACATGATTAGTGAGCTGATCCTAGTGAAGACACTACAAATGAGCAGGTTTTCAAAAACTACTGCATAAAACAATAAACTCTTTATGGCTAAAAGAAGCATTAGTTTGCCTGTCAACAAATGGTTGAGTCAGTGTATGGGATTCTCTATTTACTAACAGTCTATCAAAAAAGACAATTTGCATACTCATAGAAAACAATCATATTTAAAAGTATATACTCTTTCTAATTTGAGGTTAATATTCTTAGTGAAAAGGGACAAAGCTACCCAACTTTTATCAGTTGACGGGTTCACTTCCACTTGTTAGGTAGGTAGTATGTTGTGGTCCTTAACATGATTTCCTTACTGAACTGTCAAACTGAAATGATAAATTATAGTACTGACAAGATAAAGAGCATGAGTAATTCTCTTACCTGCCAAGTGAACAATCTGAATAGGTACCAGTTGGTGATGGTGGCAAATATTATGATGCTAAGGATAAGTATGATGGAAAAAGGTTTAAGAATTCGGACTAAAAGACGACTGAGGGAGGGCCAGTAACGTTGAATAGCACAGCCAATAGCAAGAGGCACCATCATTCCTATGGCAGATGACGCGATGCGAGTGTATGGCACCACCATCTGTCCGCTACTGAATATCTCCTGTCCTAGCGAGAATGCCCACAGAGGAATCATCACTAGAAGGAAGAGAAGCTAAATATTACTCAAGGTACCATAGCTTTCAACCTAAAACATGTAATTTACTGAAATTCCAAAATATAACACTCAAGAGTCGATTTTATTAATAAATTACAATTGGCAAGTCTCTCATTTATCTTAACAGTCTTCTCCAGTGAATAATTTTGTTGCAGTCCAGTCTCTCACCAGTCGTCCAGACTCAGTAGACTATCAGACGACTGGTTGTCATCTGTCCATCCATCCCCAAACCATTGTGTGATTTAAATAGTTGTGGCTGTTGCCTCTTCTCCTCCCCCTTTGGCTAACAGGCAGTGCCAGTAATCAGTTGTTGACATCCCATTTTGCAGTTGAACATTACTGTACTTGAAAAAGTTTCAAGCTTACATTTTTTAATATTTCAAATTTTAACATGCTTTATAGGAAATGTGTGACTAGTTTCTCCTGAGACAACTGTTGAAAACTGTTTTGGTTTCCTTAAATAAAATAAAAATAAAAATAGAACAATAGTTATTTGCATAATATAAAAAATATACCAAATAATGAGAAAAAAATATGTTTCAAGAAGGTCCTAAAAATTGTCTTCTTTCAAAATTTGTACAATTATAATTAATAAATAGAATTGTAGAATGTTAATTTCAAGTTTATAACTTGAAATTAACATTCTACGTGTATAAATAAAGCTATAGTATATATTTGAATTTAACATTGGCTTTATGGAGAATCAAATCCAATATGGCGGCAGACATAACTAGTTCTTATAGAAAATTAGTCCATCGCTCAGTAAATATTTAGTAAGTTATTAAGAACAATTATTCTTATAAAGAATCTTATAAGTCAAACTAACTTAGATGATTTTACTTTAAGAAAGGAAATGGTACATCCTTTGAGAGTATATGATGAACTTACCGAAGGATGCGATGGTGCTGATGGCCGTCATAGTGATGCTGAGATTCAGGTTGCCTCCCAGAGTCACTGTCCAGATATTGGAAGCACCTCCAGCAGGTGAGATACCAGTGAAGAAGAACCCAAGTCTCATGGGTACCGAGTCACTGAACAGGAGTAAGCCAATAGCGTAAGAGAGCTGTAAAAAATAAATATTTATGCACAAGCGAGGCATTATGTTAACACTCTTGAGGTGCTAATAAAATTACTGAGTTAAGATATAAATTAAAAAGTTAAACAAGAAGTGAGAGAATTGAAGCAACGTGCCTAGTGACTAAGACTTTCCAAACATTTCTCAATTTAAACTTGTCTGTAATCTTTACTGATGTTTTTCTAAATGACAATGAAACATCTGAAACGACAATTTACTATCATGTATATCTAGTCATAGAGAAAAAGTGTTTTTTTATTTTTTAGTTACTACACTTATTGCATGAAAAAATGTATGAATAAGTTAGTTATATAAATTAAATAAACTTCTTGGCTAAAATATTCTATTTTAATACATTAATAAATGCAAACTGAACACCGCACAGTTAACATATAAAATTAATTGTTACAAAAACTTCAAGTTCTGAGTTATAAATAATGTAAATTATAAACTATGCTATATATATATATATATATATATATATATATATATATATATATATATGACTATTTCTTAAATGATCAATTATACACATAACTCGATGCATTTTAGCAGTGATTCTTAATCAGTGGTCCATGGACCTCAGTGGCCATGGCAAGGTCAAATATGGTCCACCAGAATATTTAGATAAATAATTTTATTAACACTGCATTGTGAAATAAGTAGTATAATATTGTAAAATTATATCGGTATAATTTATGTACACTTTTTTTTAAGCGGGTGGAATATTTGTATACCTGATAAGGGTCTTAATGCTACAAAACAATAAAATACTGTTTGTTGCATCAAGAGCAGTATTCACACTCAATGTTTATTGTAATATTAGTAAGATTGTTTACATGTTTGCCATATCAGTATAACTCATTTGAGGTCAAATATTTAAAAGAGTTGATTTAAAATCCAAGAACAAGGAAATATTTGAGAAACATAGTGTAGGCTTTTATTTTCTTTCGTAATTTTAAATGGTTTACAGGAAAATTGTTGTGAATTAATTACTTTCTATTTATTGTTTCTTTTTTCAATTTATTAAAATGCCAATTTCAATACAATTTCAGAAAATCAAAATTTTTTTGCTCCTTTTAAATTTAATTTTCCTACAATATCTTGTAGTCCGTCAATATTTGTATAGTGTCTACTAGTCCTTGGGTAAAAAGGGTTGGGAGCCACTGCATAAAGAATCAAGTTCAGATAGATTTTGAGGTATAAAATAAAATTTGCATATAATGGAAATTGTATTATATGTGTGGGCATTTTTATATCAAACTAGCTAAACCGAGACACGCTTGCTATTAGTCATTATGTTTTATTTTAATTGTTCAAAATATAAAGGTCAACTGTTTGCTTGATTTTATCTGAAATAAAGAAATTTACAGTGGTTTTCATAAATAAATAATAATCTGTTACGGTAATATACTTAAAGAATATTATTTCAATATAATATACACATAAATCACCTGGTCACAGTTGCACTTTTACAGTACTGACATTTATTTTCATTTGTGAAATGTAGGTAGATCAGGAAATTCTTGAAGGCCTGCTTCTGTTTGCAATTTTAGGAACTAAATATATAAAAATACTCT
Source organism: Stictocephala bisonia (assembly GCA_035578905.1). Lineage (NCBI taxonomy): Eukaryota > Metazoa > Arthropoda > Insecta > Hemiptera > Membracidae > Stictocephala > Stictocephala bisonia. The sequence continues at coordinate 104,986 of JAQJVL010001199.1, read as the reverse complement.
TTTACATAAATACAATATTGTGTAAAAACTTTAAGTGAAATTATTTACTACCTTTCGAGTTTTGTGTACACAAACATACATCAGAATAAACATGTATGTATTATCTATCCAATTATATGGAATGCATTCATAAATTGAAATTGAAGGAACAGTTAAAAGGTTGATTTTAACTGTTAATTTTTAAAATTGGTCGGTAGCGGAGTTGGTTCAATCCCAGCTTCATGTGCTAAAGGTTCTCAGTTCGATCCCAATCAGAGTCAATACATTTTGAGAAGGATCAGCTGAAAACCACCGGCTGTTCATTTGTCATTGGGCTATTAATTAATGACACTTTCTAAGGAATAGTCGGCCTTAGTTTGTAACAATGACTACATTCACTCATCTACACTCATCACACTCATTCGAAATCCATATTCGCCCATATCTTGACGATCGGCGTCTTATGAATAAATAAAATAACAAAATTGGATTCCATTAATTCATGGGTTAACGAAAATTGTAATTTTTTTTCTTACTGCATTTATAACTAGAATCATAGAACAATAGGTGCTTATATGATATATATGTTTCTAGATATATACAATGTTGTTAAGATAGCTAAACTTGATGGGGACTATGCCAATTGGTGCAAGAAATCATAAATGTTGCACAATACTATGTTGCACAATTTTGCTTAGAGTAAATGAATATGAAAGTTCAAAACATAGACATGTATATAAATTTATTTACATCCATGCCTCTTTTATCAGGCTACAACAAACTTAGCAATTTCCCTTTCTGTATATAATTAATGTAACATTAAAACTATAGCAGTATGTTATTATTGTGTTAAACTTACCAGAGGCATAATCAGAAACTGAGTGAAGAACCCGATAGTGGGTCCGATAGGCCTCCGTAGAGATTGGCGCAGGAACGGCCAGTCCAGGGCACAGCCAAAGTTGATGAAGATGATTGAAACCAAGGCAATGACACTGATTATAAATACTTTGTCTATCACACGCTCCTTGCGGGACACAATCACTTTCAGTGGATTTGACACCCGAGACTTGTTGTTTGCTAGTAACAATCAACCAATAAATCAGTTAATAAAATAATAATAATAAAGCTTATCATTTCCTAAACTCAGAAACATACTGATCATCTTATTTGATAAATTTAAATTCTACAAATTCTTAGACATCCATTTACAAATTTGGGAGAAATTACATTTCAAGTGGATTGAGAAATTTACTTTCTCTTCTAAAAAACGCCTTAAGGATGAGTTTTACAAATGAGATATACAATATTATTCATAAAAATTTGTTAAACTAACCTTGAACAATTAATTTGACTTCAGTAAAGCCTATGAAGTTGCCTGTGACATTGAAGCTAGATGTCCAGGTGCCTGAAGAGATATCTTGAGTTCGAAGCAATACTGGCTGATTTACCTGTGAATTAATTCCTCAATAAAAATAAATATTTTTAAGAATTCACTGTAGGATGATTACAAAAAAAAAAAAAATATATATATATATATAAGATACCAAATATATTTAAATGACAACACTGAATTTATTAATGAGTAATGGTAAAGTTAATATTTTTTTTTGTACATTGACTTACTGTCCAGAAAATACCCTAACAGCCTATGAAAAAATACTGAAGTAGATAAACTAAATTCATTTATAGCATTTAAAAACTGTAGACCTATGATGTAATAGTTACAACATAATCCCATTGCAATATATTCATACTTAAGAACAAATTCGAAATTCTCTCTCTGCATAACATTCTGCAGTCTTGATAATACAACAAGCAATTTACAGTATTTTTAAAGTTCCTTGTGGGAAACAAATTGCTTGGAGCTAAACGAATTTTCCTTACCATGCATATACAGTATAAACAGATGGCAATAAAGTGATGCCAAGTCTCAGCTCTAAGGTAGATAGTGCAAAACACCCTATTTGATTAAAGTTTGCCAAGCAGTGTGGTTGTATGTTATTATATAAAAACATAAAAACGGTGGTTTTTTTATGTTCCAAAATAAATTGCAGCTCTAGGCTTTATGGTGGCCTGTGTAAGATTTTTCATAGTTTCAAATTCCATGTTGAATAAACAACACAAGCAAAATTACTTCGTGGTAGCCATTACTTTTGTTATAAAGTTTGCATGGCTTATTTTGATTTATTTTGTTGTATTGCCTTACATCTTTAAATCATTCTTTTCCGTGATCTTAATATACACAACTCACGAATCATCGCTCTTCTCTATAAATTTTCTAGGGCTAAAGTAAAGCAAGAGAAGCATTTTTTCACGTAAAAAGAGTTTTTGGCTCTCAAGAAGCACAAAACTTTTGGTACCGTAACCTAACTGTCCCGTCACAACTTCTGATAATAAATGACTTGAAATCATTAAAAAGTTTTAAAAATGCTAATTTTCACATACTTTTTCATCAACACTTTAAACAGTTCATTGTCCATCAGATGGGCGGCAGTCACTCCTATCATCGGCATGGACTTTAAGTTTGACTACTCTTAAACATTTACGATATCACTCAAATTTATTAAAACTGGTCCATACACAGTATGAATTTCCTGAAGATCGTTAACAGTTTTAAGCATTGCCAACAAAATCCTTTTACTGAATTACTCAAGTTAGTCAGGATTTTTGATTGCATTATTCAATTATTATTCACTGCAAACAATTTGAAAGTCAAAAGACCTTTCAACGCATTTAATGCAAGGACCTCTCCATAAACGCATGAATGAATTGCATAGCTTGAACTTATCGTAAGCATGATTAATCCTAAAAACCTAACTCTATCCATATCCTTTTCCATAACCAACATTTCGATAAATGTTATACCACAAAAGTAGTCAGATCCCTTCTACAGAAATTTAAATAGTTCCTTACTGAGAAGATGAAAGTAATAAAATGATGGATAACAAAATCACGTAACCTTACTAATATAATTTTACTCTTGCGAACATCCGAGTTCCTTTAATAGCAATATAAATAGATATTTAATCGTGCTTATTTACCTGTGGTTCAGCGATATCCAAATGATCAGATACCCATCGAACTTCACCTGATTGCTTCTCTTCTTGAGTCAGATCACGGGTAGAGAAATTCACCTTAACTGTGTCATACATAGGCAATTTTGGCAGAGCATCTGGAAAGAAGTCTATCGCCCAGGCTGCTTGTTCCACCACCTAAAAAAATATATGGTTAAGCATGAAAAGGAATTACGTACCAAAATACAAAATCACGCAAATGAAAAACAGGTATCCAATTGATTAATTCTCTTAATTCAGCTATTCTGTTGTATCTTTCGTAAGATTACTGCATTCGTTATGATTGTTTCTTATTTTGTTACTAGCATTTCCACCATCTTTTACAAATTTAAGCAGTTTAGCTTTTAAACAAAGCATTCAATCCAACAGTTGTTCAATACCTCTGTACATGTATGGGTAGGTTGAAACCTCTAGTATCCAACAAAAACAAGCATCTTCATTGAATGAGACAAAAGGGGATAAAGTAAATCAGGGAGCTAGAATAAGTAGATCATATTTAATTGCTGAATTCTTTCACTGCTTAATTTCTTAACCTGGTTACATATTTGTGGGAGGATGTAACATTTTGTTCAAAAGAATCAGACTTTCTTTTGATGTATGAAGTTCAATTTTTATGATTTAAATTTTCTAATCCTGTTATTGACAATGACCATATTTTTATGAAGATTTACATGGTGTTAAAAACAGTAATATAATAAAGAAGATCTAAGGCTTTTTAAAGAGTATGAACTAATTGCTTAGTTTTATTAATGATGTGCACAACTATTGTGAGGTAAACTTTAGTGGCACATAATTATCCTGATGTGCCACGGGGTGATAAATAGCCCCTAAAAGTGAATGAGCCTCTCAAGCAATCAATGGCATTAGAAACCTCACAAATTCACTTTTCATCCAATTATGTCTCTAAAGAGGCCAGTTACCTTGATGTTATTGCAAGGCAACAGCAGGGCGTCAAGCAACGTTGAACTTGGATGTACCTTCGATGGGTGACTGATGAGCGATCCCATCCTTGCTCAAAACCCACCTGCCCAGTTACTGATGAATCATGAATCAGTGCATTAAAAAAAACCTTCAACCATATGATGCTTGCAAAAAAAATTAGCTACCAAAAAAATTCACTGATATATTTTGAAAAAAAGGCTCAGATATTTTGGATAAAAAAATCTCTTTATTTAACGAATCAAAAAATTGAGGAATTAGACCAGTATCCGTTAGAATATTAAGGTTAGGATACAAAGTAAATAATACTAGGCAGAGGATAATGAAGTAAGGTGGTCTCACAGTAATAGATTCTAAGCAATGTCTCCAGGTTTGGCAATCCTGATTATAAAACTGTCGACTTTAAATGAGACAATAATTAATGGACGTACATCAACCATTCAAATGTAAAAATCAAATCTGAAATTTTTTGAACCTTTATTTCAAACTAACACAAGCAAAATAAAAATCTACCAAACTTTCATAAGACGATTTCAACGCTAAAGTAGGTAAGAAAGAAGACTTAGGGATGTAATAAGGCAAAGGGCCAGCACAAAAATGAACATATAATATCTGGATAACGACTGATTGAATTTTGTTTAAGTGTCACTATAATCTCAATCAACTTATATCATGAGGAAGTCAAAAAAACGTATCCAAAAGGAGTTTAAAAACTTTGCAGGATTTAAAACATGCAAATGACTTAAAGTTTATTTAATAAAACTAAGAATCTCAGTAATGGTGTTTGAAGGTATTATTCAAAAATATATGATAAATTATAAATGATTTTAAATTAAATTATAAATAATCATCATAAATTGTGGGCTGGCTGAACTTAAGGTGTTAGTTTCTATAAAAAAGTTTTATCTTATGTAAATGTTTTATCTTTAACTGTGGATTTATTTAGTAATGAGTGTTGGGAAACTTTTTTTGAGAATATCATTAATAGTGTCAAGCAAATTAGTCGGGTGTTCAGAAGAATTCTTGCCCCTGAAGATATGAATGTGTTTTATAAAATTACAATTGGACTTCTAAGACAATTTGATATTTGTACTGAAGACAAATTTATCAGGAAATTAACCTTCTAAAATATTATTGGACAGGTAGATTCTTTGCTCATAATAAATCTCTGACCAATTTTACTCTCTGAAAAAAGACATAAATGTTTTTGATAAAAAATTTTAGAGACATTTTCCTTCAAGAAAATTCAAGAGACCACACTACTTCGATATAATATCAGTGTCATCCATACTTAGTTTTTTAATTTATTTGACTCGCTTATTCCTGACATTACTGGTACCAATTATTTTGTATTAGACGACGATGAAGTACTACATGTTGGTTGATCATCTTTTAATGAAGTTAAAGTAAGTTTCACTAATTGATATGTTCTGTTTAATTAGCAGATGTTTTACAACAATAACTTGTGTACATAGGTGTAATTATTTTACGATTACCGGTACACTAATAGAGTTGTGCTACTTTTACTTCTATAATGGATATGAAATTTGTTTTTAAGAATATATATGCGTTAGTTATACAAATCAACAGTTAAATATAAATAAAACTGATAAGTTTTACTTTAATTTAAATACAGTTGCCATATCTGTAGCAATATACTGTAAAACTGTAATGACGAAGAGAAAACATTTGTCTTACATTTTAATTGAAATATTATGAAAATTAGCTTGATTTTTTGTTCAAAATCTACATTATAAATTGAGATTTTAATTGTACTCAGCAAATGTAATTTGAACAAGCTTGGTATTGCTAGACCAATTTAATTCAATGAAGAGTTGTTCCGTTGTTGATTTTTATACTGATTACATGGAGATAAGATGAAATCAAGAGATATCAAATTATAAATGAATTTAGTTGAATTTTAATACTTCTACTGAGAGGTTTGCCAGAAAATAAACTAAGTTATTTATTACTAATGTCTCTTAAAAAAGGGGAAAAAATTAAAAGCGAGTCGAATGTTATGAATTTTAAAAATACAGTTTTAAGGTTAATTATGTGGTTCTAACTATCTAATGTATGAGCAGATATAAGTAATTACGATATATTTCAACTATAAACAAATATTCAATGCACGTAATTTTTTATTTTGGTAACGTATGAGGATTACTTAATTAACTTTTTTCTAGAGACTGGAACAATGTCTTGTACGACCTCCTGATCTCATAAAACTCACTTTATCTCTGAGGTCAAAATAAAAGAACCTCATTTGAAATACTCTACTGTATGTTGTTATCAAACAAAACTACTACACCAAGTGCAACAAAACTGCAGAGAGTGATATGGTTTTTGTTGGTGAAATTACCGAAGCTTGTGCTACTTAGAGCAGCAGGTGGTACCTAAACAAACTGTCAATCTTAACTTTACAACTCAACTGTCAATTTAACTTTTTAGGTTGTAAAATTGCAATAAAGAAAATACCGCAACAATTTTTGTAAATAAATGTTAATGCTGTTTTGTAAAAAAAAGTCAGTTCCAATGATTAAATTTGCTATTTTAAACACAAGAAGACTATTTAATAACACTTTTTATAAATTGAATATATGATTTAAATAACACTGGCTTGTATAAAATATCAAATAGTTTTCATATAAATAATTTGAATAGTATTATATAAACCTAAAACACTGTCTGCCTGTATATTTTTTTTAAGCTTGTGCTTTGAATACATTTCAAGTAAGCAATTTTTAGTCGTTACTAAACAAGCATTTTAAATTTATTGAGAAGACTAGAATATTTTTTATATGAATAGTAGTTTTGTAAAAACTATTTCCTGACAGAAAATTAATCATTACAGATTTATGTTTGTACTAAAATAAAAAAATATGGTAGTCTCTAATAACAATTACTGAAAATTTCCAAACAAAGAGTTCAGAAAAACTTGTATATAATTGTAACGAGCCTTAAGAATTATAATGAATTCTTGTTTGGGTAAATTTAAATTTTACAGTTTTAAATATATATGTAACAGTTTTGGAACACTCTGAATATCATTTAAAAGTGAGAAGCTTAATGTCCAATAAAAATAATAGTCCATAGTAACAACAAAATAAATAAATAATTAAAAAAAAAAAAAACAATATGTCAATGATATATAAAATTAGGAAAACCTTGCTTATTGTAACTAACATATTTGGCTTTACTTTGTGACTATTATTCCCCAGTAAAAACCTCACCTATAAAGTATATTACAGTTTATTAATTTACCTATAAAGCAATTTTATAATATGCAATGAAGTAATAAAATATACAATTAATTACGAAACTGTTTCAAACTAGACGTGGTATGGAAATGTTTGGACTGAAATTCATTTGTACACTAACAAGTGTAAAAAAGTACAAGTAGATACAATATTTTAAATACAATGAATATTGAAGCTGGTAATTCTAAAATGAATTGATCATTGTTGTCAATGACTCTTGCAATTTTCATTTACATTTGGTTTCATTAGTCTTCATTAGTTAAATTAAGTTCTGTCATGTCTTCCTGTATCTCCTTAGCAAATTTGATTTTGTCTTTAGTTTGCTCAATTTTATTATTATTTGTTTAGTCGGTATACTGTAATAATTGTCGTGTATCCTCATTAAATGTATAATATTCTCTTCTTTCTCATGTAATCTGTGATAGGTTCTATTTCCTTCTATACTAAATTGTTAGGTATATATTTCCAACCTCCTGTGTGGTGTTTTTGTGTTTTGTTTAAGTAAATTGAGTTATAATTATTCTTCTTTTGATTTTTAATACCTAGTCAATCCTGTTTTTTGTATGTAATTTAAATAGCCTCTCACTACAGTATTTATTTATTCATAAGACGCCAATCGTCAAGATATGGGCGAATATGGATTTCGAATGAGTGTGATGAGTGTAGATGAGCGAATGTAGTCATTGTTACAAACTAAGGCCGACTATTCCTTAGAAAGTGTTATTAATTAATATCCCAATGACAAATGAACAGCCGGTGGTTATCAGCTGATCCTTCTCAAAATGTACTAAGACTCTGATTGGGATCGAACTGAGAACCTTTTTTTAGTATCTAACTTGTGATTCGACTACTGTTTTGTAATGTTTTAGTTTGGCTCCTATTGATAATAAGGTTTTTAATCTGTCTTCACATGGTCTCTTTTTGTGTTGTGCTATGCGGTTTCTCCCAAGTATTTAAATTGTTTTGTAATTTACATCAATTGTCGTATGATATTAACTTTTTGATGGTTCGATCATCAAACCTATTTTTGTTGCTAATTTCTCTAAGTTTCTAATTTGAACCCTTGTATATGATACATTCTAAACAGTTTCATCATGTAGGTCGTCAACTGTTTTTTCTTGTTCCTATTTTTATGTTACTAGAAATAGCTTTTTTCTTTATCTCTGATAAAATATTTCAAATTGAACAGCAATGGAGATACTCCATTTCCTTGTTTAAGATAATAGACAATAATGCTTTATTCATACATTCTTCAAGGACAGTGGTACGTCATTAGTTTAAGTAAGACATGATGATAAAATAACATTTAAGATTTGTCATTGTTTTAAAAGATTAAGATAAATCACTTTAAAGTTATAAATACATAAATAGAGATTTAAGTAAGTCAAAATATTTTAAGACAGGAGTAAATAGATCTTCATGTAGCGTGTCTTTGTTTATGATTTGGGACAGTTTCCGCTTTCAAACTCTGCTAAGGTGTAGAATCAGTAGTCCAAAATCCACTTTGTAACATTCTGTTTCAGTTTTTTTCTTGTGGTGTCCTTCTTTATATCCTCGGGGAGTCTGTTACAGAATTTCGCTCCAGAGTATGATGGCTGCCTTTCAAACATTTTAAGTCTGTGAGCAGGTAAGGTGTAGTTGAGAGCGTTCAGAGTGTTATATCCATGGATATCGGCTCCTCGCACTAACTTCTTATCATAAGCTAGAAGAGATGTCTCCAGAATATACTGACAGATGACAGTTAAGATATTGAGGCTTTTGAATCAGTTTCTGCGAGAGTCATGAGGTCCCCAGGTTGGCCAGTATCCGTATAGCCGTCTTCTGAAGGATCAGCACCCGCTGCAGATTTCCATCTGAGGTGCCTTCCCATACTGGTAGACAATATCTTATGTTGAATTCAAATAATGAAAAGTAAGCAGTTCTGACTGTGTCACAGACCTGCTTAAGTCTTCTCAGGACATATAAGGAAGAGCTTAGTGTCTTGCAGATCTGATTTACTTGAGGATTCCAGGATAGTTGGTCATCTATAATTATTCCTAGGTATTTAGCCTCTGTAACTCTCATCAGTTCTGGTATTTTGGTTACTTCATCTTTCTTTCTTCCTATGAAGAGCTGCTGACTTTTCTTTTCGTTCAGGTATAGATTGTTCACCTTGCAGTATTCTTGAGCTATATTTACTGCTATAAATGAGTCTATTTCTAAGGCCTCAGGTTTCTGATTCTGCAGTAGCAGCACAGTGTCATCTGCATACATCAACGACTCACAGTAGTTGGTAAGGAACTGTACCCCAGCTGCACTTCCATAGATAATGAAGAGTACTGGCCCCAATATTGAACCTTGTTGGACTCCTCTGTTTAGTACCAATTTGCTAGAGGTGGTTCTTTGACTTAATGTGTCATTGACTGTTGTTATTTCAACTGCTTGTGTTCTACCAGTTAGATAGCTGTTGAACCACGTTGCTGCTTGTCCCCTAATTCCCATGTTGTTTAGCTTTTTAAGTAAGGTGTTGTGGCAGAGGCTGTCGAATGCTTTGCTATAGTCGAGGAATATTGCCTTGCTAAGTCCAGTGTTTATTAAAAAAGTTTTGATTTTTCTGTGATAAACTTTACTTTACACTTGGTGTTTTTTAGTCTCAATGCAATTACTTTTACCAGCTCGGGGAGTAGCCCTAAGTGTCTGAGTATTTTTGGCAAAGATTCTCTGTGGATGCTGTCATATTGCTTTTTCAAGTCGATGAGAGCTATTCATAACTGCTTTTCTATTTAAAAAAAATTAGTTTAACTGTAATTATTTGGTCCCAGCAGCTTCTCCATGGTCTAAACCTGCTTTGGTATTCTCCCAATTCCTTATCCTTACTTATGAGACGCCGACACAACGTTGTGCGTATTTTAAGGTGAATATAAATGATGATATGAGTGTAGAATGAGTGTGGATGAGTGTAGTCTGGTTACTAACTGAGTGAAACTGTTCCTCAGAAAGGACAATTTATTAATACCCCAGTAGGTAAGGCTTTGGACTGCAAGTTCAAAGGTTCTAGTCCTCAACTTAACTTAGATGTGCACTTCGGTCATCGAATAAAGTTCATAGCCAGGTGAGGTCAATGTAAACTGACAAAGTTTTTAAACTAAAAAAATCGAGTAAGTTAATATTTTAGATTAAACCCACCCACCTATACACGTACAGTGGGATTGACCCATCCGCCCACCCATACACGTACAGTGGTATTGACCCATCCACCCACCCATATTCGTACAGTGGTATTGACCCACCCGCCCACCCATACACGTAAAGTTGAATTGATTCATACACCCACCCATACACGTACAATGGCATTGACCCATCAACCCACCCATACTTTTACAGTGGTATCAACCCACCCGCCCACCCAAACATGTACAGTGGTAACAGCCAGGGCAACTAAGGGACCTACAGCTATACGTGGAATCCGAATCACGTAGTTGGTCTGATTTTCAGCTAAATGACAAGTCTGACACTCAGTTCTCTTCCCTACACAACATTTGAACCTTGACTATCATCCAACATGGACACTCCAGACTTCTCTAGTAGTGTCGACATTGATGGCAACCATTGAGTGGACGCTGTGTAGGTATCAAGAGGACAAGAGCATGGAACCTATTGCCTATACTCCCCCAAACACTTTGTCCCCATAAAGCTGGGTTACAGCACTGCGCCACAAGTACCGACATTACAGTAACTTTTATAGTACGTCTTATATATTAAATTGGAGAGTATTTTATAAGTGCAATATAAGAGTGATATAGCTCTGCAATTATCTGTAGATTGGTAATAATAAGATAATATACTATATATATATATATATATATATATATATATATATATATATATATATATATATATATTTTTTTTTTTTTTTTTCAATCAATAAATATCTTAAGAGACTTTTTATGGTTTTATTAAAATAAAATAACTAGGTCAAATGTATGGCAATAAAACATAGTGAAATACAACTGATTTAACCCTTTTAGGACTACTTGGTACATTTGTCTAAATAGTAATGACGTTCCTGTACGTCCATTTCAAGTTGCCGGTAACGACGTTCTGGAACTTCATATTCTTTTATTTTGGTTTAATTATTTTTATTAACACTTTGTAGTAATTTAATTGCTTTTAAAACTGTAGGATACAATTATTACTGGTTGTACATTGACTATGGGTATATTTACTCGTAATTAAATTGTGTAACTAGAGGTTGTGCGTGCAATAGTTCACTGACTAGTTGGCGGGAAAGTCGGTGACGGGAGTTTGTCTGCTACTAGCTTTAGTCAGTCAGCTTTGAATATAATAAGAATATGGGTTCAATCGATAGGTCAGACAGATATGATGATATCATTGAGTGACAGTACCAGAAGAAAAAATATGGTACAGGAAGCTGTTTATTTTTCACTTCGTTGACATTTCTTGCTTGAACTCTTACAATATGTTTGCAATCCACAACAAAAAGAAAATGGGGTTTTTAGATTTCAGGCTCAAACTAATTCGCCAATTGCTAGAAATCCACCACATCCCAAGAGAGACAAGGACAATCGCTGCCGCGTGACTGTAGCTGCCATGGTGGTTGAGCTCAAAGACAAACATCGACTCACTGGCAGACACTTGCGCTCGGGGGAGGCCACTGCTGATACCGGAAGGACAAACAAGGAAGGCCCAGAAGTGATGCTATATGCTCTCACTCCACAGTCAGGGAGAAAAAAAAGGAAAGAGACTAAGTTTGAGTATAAAGATTGTAATGAGGCTCTTTATGCACACCCATATTTTCAGGAGTTTCATACTAAAAAATTATTCTAAAAACATTTATTAACATCAAAAACACGTTCAAATGCATTTTTGATACATTATGTGTTCAAATATATATTTTTTGTAAAAATATCAAATACAAAATTTCTTAAAATTTTTTACTTGATTTGTAGCCAAATCTCTTACTCTTTAAAATTTAAATTAATGTTCTGTTACTGTCTGGTTTAAATTAAACCAGAAGAAAGAAAAAATAATTAAACCAAAAGAGTTATGAAGAAACCATGTATTTATTTAAAGAAAAGTAAACACACAGACAAGTCTCATTATGATTAAAGACATTTTTCATGGTCACTAGATTATAAAATACACGGTCTGATTACTGAGTTCACTGAGGGTTCAGTGCATGTAACAAAGATAGTAAGGTGGAAGAACAATTTTTAAAATAGAAAACCCTTTACTGATAAGAAAAAAAAGTTTATCGGCAAGTAATTAAACCCGAGATAACATACTGGGTAGCAAAAACACAATAAAGAAATCTGTCAACATGTTATGAGGTTATCTAGAAAGTCATAAATCTTAACAATTTTTTAAAGATTTAAATCAAGAAATAAATAAATGATACAATGGAGTTAAAAAGACATGTTTAACTAATTATATTAATTTTATTTATGAATTAGTCACAAAGTATTGATACATTCAATAAACTGTGAAACTTCTACCAGTTAAAGTTGCAGCAGAGTCCTCAAATGTTACATTGTTATTTTATCTTACAACTTAACAAATTAGCTTTTCCAATTTGTATGCGTTTGTTAGTTTAAAAAATTCTGTTATGCTGTTATTTACTATAAAAGTTAAATGTATAAAAATTAAGTACTCAACGGCTATAAATGTCAAAAAATTAAACTATGCTGACAAGACCTAGTATTTAACATTATGGAGTTATGTAACTGTAATGTCTGAAACATTAATGAAATATATTTTTTACAATTAAAAGTTAAATATACTATGGGAAAATTATTTATGTTACACTCTTATATGATATGATCATATTTGAATAAGTACAAGATAAATTAAGTGTTTAATATGCCACAATAGTTAAATTGGACTTTTTAATATAATAGTGTTTATACTGATAAAAGGGGTTAAGCCCTTTAAAAAGGAGCACAGATACAAGTTTTTTAATATTTATTGGAGTATTTTCCAAAATAGAGTACATGAATGTACAATAAAATATATTTTTATAACAAATCATTAAGCACAGATTATTTTCTGATGGTAAAGTGGAAGACAAGATCATGGTGTAATAAGATTCTTATAAATTGTTATACAACTCAGGACATCGGATCAATTATTCTGTTGAACTCATCTCTCGGGAGGGTAGTGTGTACAGACAAAATCTCATTACAGTGGTCATTTATCTGTGCATCATGCATGTGTAAAATTAGTTGTAAAATCATCCGCTTCACCACTTTGTTCTTCAACACATGGTTCAAATGTAATAACCATTGATTTGCCATCAAAATGTTTTAATGATAGTTCTGATCGGTTTTTTAGCTGTACAACTAAACTAACTTGTCTTTATAAATTTGGATGGTTAAGAAAATCAGTCAAAATTATAGATGAACTAACTTGTCTTTATAAATTTTGTTAGTAAGAAAATCAGTCAAAATTATAGATGTAATAACCTATGACGTCTTTTAAGGATAGTTCTTCATGCATTAGTATTTTCCATTTACTCTTAAGCTATATGAAGGAAACAAAAAGGATTGTACCATTAATATATTCTGTAACTTATACAAAAGTATCTACCATGCAATTGAGCTTTTAAACATTTCTTAAAAGATATTTTTGTCTTTAGTATGTATGAAATGTACTATTTACTTAAAATGTATTTGAAAGAGGCACATGGGGAATAAAACTTGTTAATGCTTTATGACTAGATGAAATGTGATTTATTTCCCTCTATTTACCAACAATTTATAAAAACATGAAATAATGCTGATCTGTGACCAGTACATGACACTAAGAGTCCAACTGCATGACCTGCTCATAATCATTGCTGAATAATGTACTGTGGTTGTTTTTGTCAGATGCTACAAAAAGTTATTTACACATGTTTTCCTTTGCAGTCCGCACTAGTGCAAAATTTGAATCAGTTCTATGAAACTGCATGAAATACAAAATTTACTTAATTTAAACTATGTAGTAACTGCTTTCTAGACGCTTCTGAAAATAAGATTTCTTTTTAAAAAGTGGTGAAATTTGAGTTTATATTTATTGAGGAGTTTGATTTGATAATGCAGAAAACTTTGTTTTTTATTTAAAAGTGAAAAACCAACTTTTTAAAAATTGTAATTTTTAAACTATTTTCTTTCCTGCTCACGTGATTTTTTATGCTGAAAACAAATCACTTTTACAATGTTCACTTTTAGAATGAAATTATTTTTTCAGCCCAAAAAATTCACTTTTTACTAACCTTACCAAACCCAACTTGACTGTCTATATACTTGAATAAAAATTTGCTTTAATATCAGGTGCCTGACCTACGGATAGAATATGTGCAAATTTGTTTTTTGTGGTTAGTCATAGCTTCTAGTAAAATAGTTCATATTTATGGTCACTATAGGTGATTTGCCCCGAAAGTAATTTTGCGGTGTTCAGGAAATAACTAACTGTCATAGAACAAAATGATTTTCAAATTCTTGTTCAGCACTAAAAACTAAATCCATTTTTTTTAAATGATGAAAAGAAAGCACAAAATAATGGAGATATAACAAAAATTATCAATTTCAATATTTATGATCTTTTTATAAAACAAATTTTCCGCAGATTTTAAAGTATTTTCCCAGAAAATATACTTGATTTTGCATACTGGTGATAAAAAAGTCAAGATTAGCTAAGCATCTAGAAACTGCATAAATACTAAATATTTTTCTTCTAACAATAATAGTTGAATAATAAAAATAAAAAAATTGAAGATCAAATTTGTATACAAATTATTTTTATAAAATATGTTTATGATTTATATTCATTTTTCACTATGGACAATTTAATTGTAAACATTCAGTTTAAAAACAGAATAGTTTAATAAATAGTTCTCTAATATATGATTTGTCTGAAAAGCTTGTAAAATGTTTCACTTTCAATTGTTTCTCTTAAATAAATTTATTTTTATTTCAATCTGCCTGGTGGTAACAAAAATATTGTCAACAAAAACACTAGTTCTGAAATGGTGTTTATGAGCTAGTGGAATTATTGAAATAATGTATGCAGACCTGGCAAGATACCATCCAGAGTGGAAAGATGAGCACAAGATACATCACAATTATGTGAAGAGGCCACAGCGGACACATCTGAAACATACCACACACTCATTATGACTCTAATAATAACAATAATGTTTAATTACAAGAAACATTTTACATGTATTGCAACAGACAGTTTCCTTGTTAAAATTTACCATTCATGCATGCTAACATCACAATCATATATTCAAAATTATTACATTCATTCCTTTGTCATTTATCCCTGTTCTTTCTCTCAAAACCAGGTTTCTCAGAAAACAGCAAAAGTTGTTTGCCTTAAGAGTCTGCAGAGGATGTTGACCATGTTGGTTTTAATCCCATAAGAACAATGTTATATTTGACCTGCTCATACGATCACGCGTATCCAAACTAAACTTATTTTCAAACAGATTTTTTCCAAACAAATAGCATTTAATCAAGAATGAAATAGCACGTTGGAACTGCTTTGTGAATTCCTAATTAGTTTTATAGATAAAAACACAACAAATATTTAGTTTGTAGCTTTTATTTTCACCAGTTTTGCAAAACTAGGCGTATGTATTCAAAATATGAAAAGCAAACCCAATGCACAATATGATAACGTTTAAAATGACACCTCATACACAACTTTTGGCCAATAAATAACGAAAAAATATGGATTCGCAAATAACATTGTTCTTATGGGATTAAAACCAACATGGCTGACGAGCCTCTGCATACTCTTAAGCACTTTTATAACAAAACTCTTGTAATTTCTTTCTCTTTCAGGGTTTAGCAAAAAAGACAACTAGAATAATGAACATAAGACCAACAGATAGTGAAAAACCATTTATTTTCAGAACTCAAAATATTAACAATATAAACAACCATTATATTTTTGAAACAATAATTTTTAGTAAACTACATAATAAAGAACCAATTCTCAACTGCAGTTATAATAATAATAATAATGGCACAATAATTGTAACTCTGAAAAAATAAGAGCTTTATAAAAAAAGACCTTTTCATAACTGCCAAAAATTGCACCAGAGTTTACCTCAGTATTAAAAAAATTCACTAAAACGTATGTCATAAAAAATAAATTCTATTCATTTAATGCATTTGGTTTTAGGCTTGGATAGCTGAATATATTTTCATCTATTTAATTTAATCTTTCTTAAATTAATCATTTGTACTTTTGCAACCATATTATTTATATTAAAAACTTTCATACATTTTATTGTTTTACTTTCAGTTTTACATGTCACTTCACGCTATACTAATGTTTTTAGTTTATGACTGAAATTTTTTAATTTTAAAGGAATTATCTAACAAGTAATTTTAATATGATCACAAGTCTTTTTTAGGTTTTTTCTTATTACATTTGAAGACAGTCAGTCACGCAGTTGATAATAAACAATATACAGCGATGTTTTCACTACATATATCCTAGTAGATAGTACTTGTTAATTATCAGCTGTCAAAACAATTACCATAGACCTATAAATAATTCAGAAGTAAATTGATATCTACAAATTAATTATCACTGACCATAAATTTGTAAAATGAATAATAATTAGGAGATAAATTTTAGAAATGCAAATACAATTATAATTACATAAATTATTATTATCAAGCAGGAGCGATGGCTACTTAAATTAACAATATGCTACATCAATCCTCTATCTCACTTCTTTATATTTTGTATCCACTTATCTTTATACTTTAGCCATTAAATGTCTCCCCAAAATGTTTGGTCATTTGGTTTTTAAACCACTTTCATTATTTTTCTTTGCTTTAAACCGTTTCCTGTTGTTTATTTTTTGGAAAGTGGATCCTATTTTTTTTTTCATATTTATAAGACATATTCAGATTTAGGAAAAACATATTTAATTTATACAATAGTTGAATTTGTAAAGTTTAAAATGACACTTCTATGGGTTCTAAAATTTATATTTTTCCTTAATTATTTTTTTATTTTCAAAACCTAAATTCAAATATGAAATAATTTATTGACTGACACCTGCATATTTTTGTCTCCAAACTGTTCTGAATATACCTGTTTCAAGGTGTGTAATTAAGTTGCATCTTTAAATATGGCTTTTATATAAATTTATATTGGATTATACAATCAAACATGAAAATCAAGTTAACTCCTTGAAAACTACAATTAAAAAAGTGAATCATGTTAGAATTCTTCACGCTGCTCTTGGGTTAAGTCTCTTGGTACCTTGGGCATATATCTATCTAGGTACCAAATTTCCATGTATGTAGCTTACCGGAAAGAGCCACAGAATTTATGTAAGTGAGTCAGTCATCAATCAGTCGGTGAGCATCATGTCCAACTTTACCATAGTGAACAGGCAAATAATAAATTATGTCAATCCTAGTTGTTTTTTCTGTTTTTTTAACATAAAAACTGAACTTACATAGGACTACAGGCCTGTATGTGAGCTTTATTTACTGAATTACTTACCGTTAGCTCAGTTAGAGATTGGAACCTTGGACTTTTCCATTCGCTGTCTAAGGCCTTAGCCACCATGCTGGCTCAGATGTAATTAAACATATGAGCCCGTTTTAGTATATGAACAGAATGTAATGTTAGTTTACACTAATCAGATACCCGCCTGCCATGTAGAGGCATATCCATGATCAGTGCAATATGAAAAAACTTAAGCACTGTTATTTACAATGCACAACCCAGTCTGAATTAATGAAGCAATATACTGTATTCAAGTGTTTTTCTTATTATTTTTTCTCCTTACTTTTTTTTAAAATGGCACACGCAGTTCATCATATCTTAGAATTTTTTACTTGTAAAACTATATCAATAATAATTTAAATTTGGTTTGTTAATTTTTTTTGAATCAGTTAAATAATATGATTGTGAATGTATTCTATGTTACTAAAGAAAACTATAAATCGAGTAGAAATAATTAAAATCCAGAAGCGGATCTTTTGTCAATTATTATTTCTTATTTGGATTAAAATGAAGATTTTATTTATATTACGAGTTTTATTTAACTGCATTACTATTAAAATTAATAACAAAAAACGTCGAATGATTTTAGAATAAATATTTAACACCCAATCTGTCTACCGCTGACAGATATTCTAACACTTGTTCATTTAAGAATTTTACTAAAATAATCAAATCATAGTTATCTAAACTTGGCCAAGATTAAATTGTGGCCTAAATATAAATTTAGATATATTATAAACAATGGTTCAGTATGAGAACCTTACATGGATTACAAGTATACATTTGTTAGAAGTGTATGAGAGGGGGGGGGTTCACATTACTTGATGGAAATATTGCGTGAACATTGAGCCTATTGAATCTAATTCTAAAAATAGTTTATCTGTGATAAATAACACAGTCATTTTATAAGGAAAACAAGTTTAGGGAAATCCTGTCCAAGAAATCATTAGCCATGATGATGCTGCACAATTCAAAACCACTGACTCTCACTCAACTTCTGTTCAATATGAGATGAGAACTTTAATTAAACAAGGCTGATCTGAATACTTGAAAGTCTGTCTCTGGGTAAGACTCACTAAAATTGGCAATATAAATATATTTATAATCAATTTTACAACAACTATAATCATAATATTTTTACATACCATGATCAAGATGATAATAATAATAATAAATCTTTATTGTCATATGAATATGTACAAATTATTGACAAAGTCAATATACCGTAATAGCTGACGTCATAAATCTTAAGCTTAACTAAATTAGAAACATAGAAGTCAGTCATAAAATAAAATCATATTGGGCTCTCAAAAGTGAATTAATGTTTGCCAAAATACGGATGCATAAAAACCATAGGAAAACAAATAAAGCATAATAAGATACTAACGCAAAATAATCGATAAACAAACACCAAAACAACAAATAATTTAATAAACTTTAAACACTGGATTAATGTAAAACCAATATAACATAACAAATAGATACAGATTTAATAACAATTTGTGAAATATAGACTAATAAATCCTTTAAGTAGACCTACTAGTTTGTACAATTTAAATTTCAAATAAAATATAGTATGCTACCCAGATGATTAACTCACAACAAATTACATAAGTTTTCTCTTACACACAATCCCCCTTCTTCTCCAAAGAAGCCCCATCTGATATTTGATCAGCTCAAAAGTAATACAATACTCTTACGTAACGAATTCTATCCATGCTAATATCCGAAGAAGATATACTATCCATGCTCATATCCAAAGAAGATATAATCACATCCAAACTAGTATAAAAAACATGATCAATTTTAAAAAATCAAGCACTATATCTTTTAAAAAGTCAAAACTAGTATAAATTGGATTAAGAGAATATTTCTCGTACAGAGAAAGTATTTTTCTGCTCTACAGTAAGTCACTGAAAAACTATGCCAAAGAAAAATTTAATATATCATTATACATGTATATAAAGAGGTTCTAACATGATACAATACTCATAAATGTAAGCTTTATGAGTATTTGTTGTATTATTTTTATTATGTGATTATTTATTATTATAACTATATAAGCCTTATTACAATTTTAGTGCACTTATTAACATGTCTTATAAATGACGTTTTAGTATATATTCTTAAATGATTTGATATACTCTTAAAATTATATATTTTAAGACGATGTATTGACTTGTCAAATTTTTTAAAATGTCTGAAAAATGATAGGCGCTCGAAAGTTTAAGAATAAAGTTTAACATATTTGTTAATTTAATTAACTTGATTTCTTTTATAGATGTTTTGAGAATCACCATAAATAAAATTATTCTTAATTTTAATCATACAAGTGATAGGGGGGAACAAGCGCAGCTGCCAATACCACAACAAGAATATGTTGCGGATATTCTATATACAGTATATTCGCCTATGTCGAGGGTTCCCTTTTCATGACTGATAAATTTTGAATTAGGAATAATTTTTAAAAAAACCACTACGGAATGGTAGTCCCATATATTGTACGAAAAAATAAAATTATGATCGGTCAACTTTTGACACAAATGACTCTTTGACAAGTGACACAAATACACTTGTTACATTAAAAGAGACACTGATTCACTTGGGTCACATAAAACAAAATCTGAAAATATTATCGACTTGATAATAAAAGTATATTTCATAATGTTGTAAGACTGTAATTTAAGTACATTTACTTTGTTTAGAACTTTGCCAATAACAAACACAACTGTTGAGAGCATTATACAAATAAGTAATACTATTTGTTAATGAACATTTGACACAAACTTTTCACAAAATCGATGTTAATAGTTTGCACACCCGTTATGATCAAGCAAACCTCCTGAATCTATAGCAGAAAGCCATGCTTGCTGCTGTGTAATAAAATTAAATGAAATGTTTTGACGTTTTAAAACAGTTTAACAGAAACTATCCATAGATAAGGAACCTTAAACACAACTACAACGGATGTGCAGTGTAGAAATCCATTTAAAACTAGCTACAGTAGAGTTTAACTATAAAAACATGGTTATTTAAACTAGTTTATTTTCTACCATATTAATTAAAAGAAAGTAAGCCCAAACAAAACTAGATAATGATTTTGAGCTTAAAAAACAGTTATGTTTTAGACATTTTAACACTTACACTTCTTTCAAGAATACAAAAAATTTTCAATATAATATTATAATAAAAATTGGCACATCTTAAAGTGACATCCATTAATAAACCGACAATAAGGATTGTTGTTTAAGAAAGGAACAAAAATATAGTCTCAAACAAATGTCAAGACTAAAACAAAAAGGTTTAACATTTATGGTTTTTCAAGAGATATTTTTTTGAAATATTTTTATAAAAATTTAATGACAATTAACATACAAGATTAAAGTTCTAATTAATGAAATTACACTACATATAAGCATATTCATCATCGGCATAACGAGAGGAGTGAAGGACATTGACTTATTTCTTTTTTTGTAACTTCACTCACCAATTCAAATAGACCTGCAGGCCTATGCCTGATCCTGTGCTTCATATGGGTGAGCCAATATCACCGTACATGTATGGGGGGAATGGGCCAATATTATCGTAGGTGTATGGGCGGGTATATACCTACCCTCAAGTAGACCGATCAAAGCGCGGTGGTAATGACCCACACTTACAAATACACGTGTTGTGGTATTGACCTACCTGCCCACCCATAAATGAGCCTATTGGATCTTCTCTTGAGAGAGAACTCAGGCTGTCAACATGGCTGGCTAACTAAAAGTTACAATGATGTTTGGACATCACAATAAACTCTAGGCCCTAAACGGCGTTCTCAGTTTTGACTTTGTGAACTTGAGTAAGTGACCTGATTTTATTTGAGTTGATTTCAATTAGTAACTAGAGTAAACCTGCCATGTGACAGGTTTATGTTACACTCATCTAATTCTCATAAAATACAAAACTAATTATATCTATACCTCTTTTTGAATCTCTTAAGATTTAGGGAAATCTTAAGGAAAATAATCTTAAGATAAATACCAATGTACATGTATGAGTGGGTGGGTGGGTGGTCCTGCGGTCAATATCAGGGCTATATCTTAATATTGACTTGAAACATCTAACTGATGTGTAAGTAATAATTGAATACTTAATAAGTCAATGCCACGTATATTTACAAAACCTTATCTCAAATATGAGAGGAGGAAAAATAAACAAAAATGTTTTGATTGATGCTGACCCAAGACAGCTGGTGATTATAAATAACAGTGGACCCGTTACTTAGCAGATTGGCCTTCCTAACTGGCCTCCTGGGTACAGCTGAATGTACGGCTGACTACATTACTACAGCACGAACATACTACATTTTATTCTCTACTCTCTCTAAGATAGTAATATTCTAAATTATCAATTAAATAACAATTGCCTCTTAAGTATTGAGCTTCAGGCCTGATTTAAGTAAGAATATTTCTGGGAAACTTAATTCATTTTTCTTCTAACAATTCAAGCCCAAATGAGATAATTTTATTTATATTAAGTTAAGAATCTATTAACACTACAAGATGTGTTCTATCTAACAGACTGCAAAAATTTTGAATTGTTATTAAACCAAATAAATAAGACACAATTCTTTCTTAACATAATACTCAATACGAAAAGTTTATGAAATTTGTGTGATTGAGTTTGTAATATTGTAAAAACATGTTTTTCAAACTAATTCTTACAAAAGATTAATTTGCACTAGCTGTTAACATAATGACTAGACTAAGTTGGCAAAGCTAGTTGATACTTCTGGTTCGGGATAAATATTCCTCCCATATAAAACACTCAAAATATATTTTTGTTGCATTAAATAGTTTTCTTATATAACTATTATACATAGTTAGAACTATTCAGAAAGGCGTGGTTTAGGATAACAAGGGACTGAATTTTTATCATATCACAGAAAAAATTTGACAGAGCCTGTTGCAAACATAATTAACAACCACGATCTTCATTTACACATTAATTAAAAAACCTGTTCATATTTTGTAATTATCTTGCTGGGGGTTATTTATTTATTTTCTAATGCTTTAAAACAGACGTTATATCCAATTCCAATAACACATTTAGCAAATAAAAAAACTTTAACATGCAAAAAATATATATACTTATAGAATATTTACAACAATAGTTTATGACATTATGACACTGATCGACTTGCATTCAATATATTCTTTTACATCAATTTGCCGAATCCACATATAATTACAATTAATAAAAAAATACAATATTTAAATAACAGGTAAAAAAAACTATACAAGAGTTCCCAAACAGACAGCAAATAAACTAACTAACAATTATTCAACTATAAAAGAGTAATATAAAATTATGCCCATATACAACAAAATACAAACAATAATTATAAAATATAACAATATAAACGAAAAACTTAAACTATTGATAAATAAACCATATATATATATATATATATATATATATATATATATATATATATATATATATATATATAGAAAAGTTGTAATTCCTAGGGCTGCTATTTATAATAATGTTGTAATAAAAAACAATAACTTAGCATCCTTAAATAGTTTTTTTATTAAATTATCACCGACCGGTTTCGGCATTTATGCCATCTTCATAGGTGAATATGTGTTTAGGTTTAGGTAAACACATATTCACCTATGAAGATGGCATAAATGTCGAAACCGGTCGGTGATAATTTAATAAAAAAACTATTTAAGGGTGCTAAGTTATTGTTTTTTATTACAACATTAATATATATATATATATATATATATATATATATATATATATATATATATATATATATATATATATGTCAAATAACATATAACAATAAACTATGTATAACAAAAATATATAACCAATAGCAAGTTTAAAGGCAATAAATATATTAAGGAACAAAAACTACTATAATTTATACTGGGATTCATATTAACTACCACAGCTTATGACAAGTGTTGTTTAGGAAGAACCAGACTTGCGCATGCTATATACCATGTGAAAATACTAAGTTTGAACATTTTCTATTACTACTGATAGTTGCTTCTTAAATAGTCTGTTGGAGGAGTTAAATAAATCAAGATTCTGTGAACAGTCAAGACATATGATTTACAGGGGAATAAAATCCTAAATTTGTTTTTGAAAAACTTGTGAATAAATAGCAACAATGGAAATTGGGCCGGGGGGACACCAAATTTACCAATGATAACAAAACCACAATCAGCTATCAAGCCATGAACTAGTTTGTAGATATAAGACAACATAATCATTTTGCGCCTTTTGTGAAGTGAGTCAATATTAAAAATGTTCAAAAGTTCTGAGTAAGATACTGCTGTGGTGTAATGACCGACAGCCTTGAAATATAAATATCTTAAAAACCTCTTCTGAACACTTTCTAATAGCTCAGAAAGATAATTTGTATGTGGATACTATATTAAAGTTCAATATTAAATTTTTGAACAAATCAATGAAAAAACAATAATTTGAGGGAAGAAGGCTGCTGTAAAGTGTCCAGATCTTTTTATGAAACCTAAAATTGAAAAAGATGATTTGCAGATAGATAGAAAAAACTAAATATAGAATCAAATGTTATACTAAATCCATGATACTATTCTTTTCTGCTCAGAGCCTCATCTTTCATTCTATAATCATATTTGATGATATTTTCGTCTGTTGTTTTGGACAAGGATTAAGACAGCACGTTTTTAATGTTAAATTTTAAATTATCTTCACTCCAATGGATAAGCTCAACTATATCTTGTTGCAAATAATGACAGTCGTTTAAGTTGTTATATTTTCTTTATAAAGGATTTATATGAACAATTTTTTCATTACGGTCAATAAGCAGCCTCCTAAAGATTCATGCTGACAGCAAAGAAAAAACACCTTCTAATTAAATAATCACTAAATTGAATATTTAGTTTTGAATTAATTGTACAATCGATAAAAATTGTCTGTAAGTAGTATTCCCTATAAAATGGCCATCTATATTAAATAATAAAATTTACAATTTTAAGTAAAAAATATTGATTGAAAAACAAATGATTGAATGTCAATCAAATAAAAAAAATCAAATAATTTTTCAGAATCAAAATTTGTAACTTTCATTATCATTTAGACATAAAATAAATCTGTTTCAGCAAGTTAAACTGTGAACTGACCCTTCTAACAGTCTTATAACTATATTGTTTGAATTAAAAAAAAAGAAAGAAGCTGTACTTAAACTGTAATAGTTTATTTTATACAACTTAGTGAACAATGAATTGATATTTACATACATATTTCAAGGAATACAAACAGATTAGAGGGGATAAAAAAGAAACTTATTTTACAAGGAGAGTTGAAGTATAATGTGATGCAGGTTAACTTTCTCTTGGATGAAAGTAAAAGTGAATCATCTCCTTTACAACATAACTGTCTAGCCAGCCAGCATTGCTGCTTTTCACCTGGAATGTAGGTGTGGAGCAGGGCTCACCAAGGCTACACCCAAGTGAACGTGAAAGGGAAAGTGGCCTACAAAGACAACGCTAGTTCTAATGGCACAATCTGGACTACAGCATGGTTCCTGCTGCAATATATCTTTCTAAGTCTACCTCATTGTTCTAGGTCCTACCAATTTGTAATGACCACCATACATGTATGCGTATGTGGGAAGGTCATTATTACCATATGTGTATGACTAGACATAAATAATTATCTATAATCACTAATAGTAACATATTTTTAGTAGCACTTCAAGATATATTTCTGCTATCAAGAAATATTCTATGAGTTCCACCAAGAGTCTATGTATGGATCAGGCCCCACTAAGGCTACACTCAAATGTACGTGAAAGTGGCCTACAAAAGCAATGCTAGTTGTAATGCCACAATCAGGACCAAAGAATGATTCCCGTTGTAATATACTTCTTCTCATGGTTCTAGGCTCTACCAATTGGAGGGTAATGACCACCATAAGCATATGGGTGGGTGGGAAGGTCATTCTTACCGTAAGAATATGGTTACAATACACCTAAATAATAAAAGACCACTAATACAGAAGTAATATATTGTAATATATTTGTAGTTGCACTTCAAGGTTTCTGCTGTCATGAAATATTCCAAGAGTTCCACCAAGAATATAGGTGTGGAGCAGGTCCCACCAGGGCTACACCCAAGTGAACGTGAAATAGAAAGTGACCTACAAAGTAAACGCTAGTCCTAATAGTGCGATCTGGACCACAACATGATAACTGCTGTAACATTAAACACAAATCAACTTCTTTGTGAATAGGTAACATTATTAAATTTTTAACATGAAAAATCTTGAGTTTTGAGATATTGATATGAAAAAAAAAAACTTTAGAGATATTGATTTCTTAACATAACAAGACAAATGTTATAAATATCATACAACGACTATACTTAGTCCTCAACTCACTCTTAGATATGAGACATTTATTTATTTATTCATAAGACGCCGATCGCCAAGATATAATAGTATGATTTTTTTGAATATGGATCTTTGCAAATTGAAAGAGAGTATGAATGACTACATAAGTGCTGGTTACTAACTGAGCTCTTCAGACTGTTCTTCAGAAAGGCCCATATAATAATAGCCCAATAGCCAGGGCAACTAAAGGACCTACAGCTTTACATGGAATCCGAACCACATAGTATTAATATGATTTTCAGCTAATTGACAAGCCTGATACTCAGTTATCTCCCCCAGATACACAATATCTGGACACTGACTACCATCCAACATGGACACCCCAGACTTCTCAAGTAGCGTTCACGCCAATAGCATCTGGCAATGAGAAATGCAATCAATTGATTAAGTAGTTTGGATTTGGAAATCTTGTTTTAAATTTCTTCGAATAACAAAAGAACTTTGTGCTGAACATTTTAGTGATAAAAGAAGGAAATTGGCAACTGAAAATACTCATTTCTAAGTTTTGTGACTTTTAGTTGGTTTCCTGATACTGAATCTTATAACCCCACTTTGAACATATAAAGTTTATATCAAAAGATGAAAATTATTTAAAACTAACATTTGGGGACCTATTGTGTTGCATCGTGACTAACAGAGTTTCTTTTAAGAATCAATTATAAATAGCCCGAATTACTAATTTTCACATTGCAGGTCAAGTGACATTATTCTGTTATTTGGGGTCTAATATATATTAATCTTTTACTACTTGTATGTCTCTAAAATTCGATGCAAGTGTTCATTGTTATTTTTGACAGCTAATGGAATATACAGTACTGTCATCGGACAGTCAATAAAAGAAAACATCGGTAGCTGCAATTTGGCAGGTTTTTTACCTAGATTTTCTATGTTGAATAGTTCAACAATTCATTTATTCTTATAATTTTGTAGTTTTTTTACCCATTTTAAAGGTTTTGTGTTTATAAATAATTACATTTACAAGCAATTAAAATAAATAAGCTTCTCATCACTAAATTAATAAAACTTATTCTGGATATATTTAGATTAAATATCTTCAATCCATAATTCAATAAACATTCAATTGGATATATTGCAATTCATAATTTAATATATATTGAATTGCATACTATATTTTAATCAATATTTTCAATCCATTATGGATTCAAATGATTTTAGATATTAAATCGAAATATATTCAGAAAAAGTTTTATTAATTTAGTGATGAGAAGCTTATTAATATTTTACACCATCACGAAAAATGACATACCGTAATGAAGTAATCACATGTAGACGCATATGATATAACTTGGCATGAATAAGATATGTTTGATTTAGAAGCTGCAAACAAGAAAGATAACTTCTATTTCAGTTGGCAAAATATAAATATTTTGATAATAAGTCACTTTTGTATAGTTATTGTATATAGCAAAAATCAAACTGAACATTTTGGAAAAAAATTAAACCAATACCTTTTTTAGAAGAGATCTTATGAATAAAACTAAAAACCTCATGCAAATCATGTTTATTCAACATTAATATTTTATGTATCAATTTGGTGAAAAGGTGAATTAAATACGATTGTGTTCATATTTTAATTTGTTTTATTTGTCCAGTTTATCAGTTTGATATGATAATCAAAAATTATATTCCAGGACAGTATGTTATAGTTTTTAAAACTTAAAAATGATTTTCCGTCACTGACTAAAGTAATACAGTAGTTGAACTGTTCTTATGTACATAGTAACTTGGGCGAGCCGGTGGTCAAGCGGTCAGGACTTTGAGCTTGGGTTAGAGATAGCGCTGGTTCCAATCCAGCCTAGACTGGAACATTTATCAGTAATATTCACCTTCTACTGTACTAGTTCACTCCCTTACTCTGTCTAAATAAATTAATCGCACAGATCAATAGTCTATGGGGAATGGGCATAGTAAGGCTTAACAATTAGATCAGCCTCTCCTTAAAAGAAAAAAAAAACTAACTAACTGTAATTTACAAGTATTAACATGATGTGACACTGTAAGCATTCATGTCATAGAATAAAAAGCCTTTTTTATTACCTATAATCCTCCTTTCCTCAACAGGTTACTATATGATTATAGTAATAATGTAAGACCTATTTTTGGTGTGATTGGCTTAAAAATAGTGTTTTCTTATTGATCTTACTGATTTGATTCACATGGCCACTAAAAATTAACTAAATAAAAATATTTATAAATCTTGTGCGCAGTGTAAGTACACATCTAACTAGTCACTTGAATTCTGTTAATCAAAATTATATCACCTTGGACTCAATAATGTCAACTGGTAATAATTACCACAATGACATGGTCCATTTAAGAGATATGGATTTAAATGGAGATTTAAAATTACACAGTTAAGTGATTGTGTTTTCTGTTTGTGAATCATTAAATTGTACCACTGAAACAAAATATACTATAATTCATCATTATTTTTCTTGTGAACTGTTAAAGTTTTCCACTTCTGTCAGATACTTACGATTAGTAATTATGAAACAGTTGTTCATATAGACTAAAACTTATTTTGGTAAATATCTGTTACAATGGCTGCTCTCATTCATAGTAATACCCTAAGTTATAATTAACCCTAGAACTGCCGATCGGTCACATTGTGACTGATAGAGGCCATTCGCCAACTGCCATCGGTCACAATGAGATTCCAATGTTTAATTTAGTATACTCTAGTAGTAGTAGCCACTCTATCCTTTTATTTGTATATCAATTTACATTAGTACTGTATTTATTGGCTCATGTTTATCGCTACTGTTTATGTAGTAAGCTTTTGTATATGGACATAACAACTCCCAATAGAAGGTAAGCCCAATAAACTATATATTTTTTAAAAGTACATTAGAAGAACTACAATATGTATATTTCAAATATCTTCATGTAACAAAAACATAGGCAAAAAATGTTTTTCATGAACTATAAATAAAAATAATTATAAAACTTTTACAACCTAATCAAAAATAATTTTTAAAAAATGTATTATTGTGTTGGGTGGGTAATTTTTAAGACAGTGGTAAACAATATGCTAAATTTACAAACAAAAAACATTTTTAATGATTTTTTTAAATTACCGTGTGAATAGCATAAAAATCCCTGGCAGTATAGACCAGAGCATTGGCAGCTGTAGGGTTAAAGGAAGTTTTCAATACTGTAATCAAATGTAGCTATAGTTTTATATTGCCACAAAACCATTCAATGTATTTAAAGCATTCAATTAAAAATAATTTACAAACTGCTAGGTATAATAAACATGTACATGGATAACTTTTTTTAAATATATACAACCAATCAATTAAGTCCTCAATCAAACAAATTGGAGTAGATAAGATAGTGTCAGATACTTAACCTAGCTCATCATCAAGCAAATAAATAAATATATTTAAGCAAACCTAAGTATATATACAGTATACAGACTTCTTTTGAAAAAGTAAGCTATATTAATATAATATCACTTTTTTAATAATTTAATTGAGGAAATTTACAATTAGCTATAATTTACTTTTACATATTATCAATATTTATTGGCAAATAAATAGTAACAACATGCAATCACCATAATTTGTTACAATGTTAATACAATATTCAGTTGATCACAATAAACTTATATAATAAATAACAAGAAATATTTTATACTTTCTTTACACAAATATATTTCAATTATTACATGAAAGTATAATAAATTTAGAAATACATTACAGTGTTTATAAATTTGAACTTATTATGAAAGTAACCATGATAAAACTCGAACGCTAAAATACTTAAATAAAACATGTTAGCGAGTGTGAAGTAAATAAAACATGTTAGCGAGTGTGAAGTAAATAAAACATGTTAGCGAGTGTGAAGTAAATAAAGCAAGGCTGATATAATTTTGCAAGTCATAAGAGACGTGATAGAACCAACATGATAAAATAAAATCTCCAAGTGAATCATCATCTTTCTACGGTTTTAATGGTGTAAGGATAAAACACATATTAATGGCATTCAGCTCACAAGAAAGGAAATATTGAGCGTTTACAAAACCGACAAATAGTACTTTGCCAGTTGATTTAAACTGCCCACTTTCAGGCATAAGTCAGGTTTAAGGTAACTTACAAAATTCTTGGAAGATTGTAAACCAAAATATATATTATATAGGTCTCTTATACATAAAAATTGAATTTTAGGTTTATTTTAGACATAAATCAACAATAATGTAAATTTGAGAGTGACTACTTAAGTAGGAGATTGGTTTTATTTTGCTGATAATAAAAAAGAAACAATAATTAAAATTCGACAGCCATGAACCTTTTTTTTTAAACTGTAAAGTACTATAGCATAAGTTAACAAAAATAGTTTCAAGGCTATTTGTTTAAAGTAACAGTAAACAAAATATGCATTTTCGTAAATTGAAAAACAGAGTTGAAACATTGGTTTACGAAAGCCGTTGTATAGGAAATAATGTGTTGGGGAAGGGCAAGGCAATTAAAGGATTCGAAGGATGGTTTTGTCAGTGAGTCAGTAGTTTATTCTGTGGCCGAAGAATCAATCACTTTTATTTGTCTTTAGGTTTTAACAATCATTGACAAAGTCATATTACAGCTTAAAGCCAAGTCTACAATTATCAATTAATGAAATTCAATTTCATAATGTATAAATTAAATCTCTGTTGTAAAATAAAATAAGTGTTAAATTTTTAAATAAATATTTATGTTATTCATTGCTGATCATTACATCTAACCTGTTTTTTTAATAATGTTCACAACTCTGATGTCCTGACATATATTATTACACGCTCAGTTATGGTTGAATGGTTGACCTTGAAATCATATAATTCCCACACACACTCAGTTATGGTTGACCTTGAAAACGTATCATTCCAACATTATAAAACTCATCCAAGCAATAGAATGGGGGTTTTCCAGAAGCTAATTATATAGCAATTGTTTAACTTATGAGTAGGTAAGATTTAATTAAAGGTTCTAATTTACTGTAAATTTTAATAGACTGTGGCAACATTAATGTTGTGAAACCATCAATTGAGAAATGAAATAATAATTTTACGTTACTTTCTGTTTTTTCCCCTTTTTCATAAGTAGCCTAGATGTGGAAAGTTCCTTACTTCCTACATGGGCAAATCACCGCTGACTTGGTTATAAAAACATCATGCATAATTTAACCATTTTAATATTGGTCAGTAGCGTAGTTGGTTCAATACCAGCTTCATAAGCTAAAGGTTCTCAGTTCGATCCCAATCATAACACATTTTGAGAAGGATCAGCTGATAACCACCGGCTGTTCATTTGTCATTAAGCTATTAATTAATGACACTTTCTAAGGAATAGTCAGCATTAGTTTGTAACAATGACTACATTCGCTCATCTACACTCATTCTAAATCCATATTCGCCCATATCTTGACGATCAGCGTCTTATGAATAAATAAATTGAAATATTACAAAAGTTAATTAGGATGCTCTTTCCTTTAGCTAATCTAAAAACCAGAAAAGCAACTTTCTGGGTTATTGGTAGACGAGAATCGACAGTCACATTGCATTCCAAAGAAAGTAAGCACAGGGAGAAGAAACTATGCACTACTAACACTGTAAAATTTACCAAGACAAATGTACTTCTATCACCTTACTATGGTCTTGTATAACAACCATATCTGGCCATATGGTCAATGGAGTACTTATCTAAGGAGGGGATGCTACAATAGTATTTTTATTCAAATCACAAAAAATACCTTGTTAATTTTTTTCACTAATTAAAATCAAGTCTATAAACACTTCTTGAAATAGTTTAGAATACTTACATTCCCCTCTTTATACAAATTAGAAACATTTTGTAATAACATCCCTATTGTTCATAAGTTCCAATAATGATTCTTACACAGTCCGAAACAACAGCATCCGAAACAACCTCTTCCTAGCTTAGTGGATAGCGCTCTTCAATGAAGAGAATAATAGGTTCAAATCCTGGGAGGCCCAAATAAATTTAAGCCTAGCTAGATGGCTCACATAATTTTTAAGATGTGCAATAGCATCTTAAAAATCAATACTTAAAATTCCACTGGTATAGAAAGAATAAAAACCAACATAAGATGTAATTATACTGTAGAACTACTTTCTTCTAAAGACACACTATGTTTATATAATGGAATTAAATATATATTTAAATATTTTACGAACAGCACTGAAAAATGAACAAAACCTCTCAATTCCAGTTCAGGCATCAACTGAGGGCCCTTCTGTTTGGCTGGTGTTACAATGCCTGGCAATTACGGACTTTTAACTACCGGTACTACTAATTTAGTTTAAATTCTATAAAACTGCCCCTTTATCTGACCAGTATTCTGTACTTAGCTTTTTACTTATTTTATTGCTTGTTTGCTTATTTTAATTGTATTTTCAAACATATATTATGGGAGCATGTATTATCAAAATGGCCCATAAATGATTTTATTTGATTAAACTAATGGACGTGCTCTTTACGGCAACTATTAAGAGATGTCTAATCTCTGGTCACTACATGAGGGGATCTTACCAGATACTATAAGCGGTAAGTCGTCTGGCAGCGGTTGCAACTGTACCTGTTGTCCATATCTCAATACATTTTGTCGCAATTAATTTGTGTTTTATAATAAACTGTTAGTTGTTTTTAAGTTCGTATCTGACATTACTTCTCGAAACTGCAACAGCTTTTTGGTGCAAAATCGTGAGTAGTTTAATGTGGTGTGAAAACCAATCCGTTGTACAACATAACCTCTAAGTGTCTTACCATAAAAGACAGTTTTGACTAGAACACGTGGCTACTGTTCAATTTTAAACAATATTGACGTCTGTTGTACAACAATCAAACTGCAACAGCTTTTTGGTGCAAACTCGTGAGTAGTTTAATGTGGTGTGAAAACCAATCCGTTGTACAACATAACCTCCAAGTGTCTTAACATAAAAGACAGTTTTGATTAGAACACGTGGCTACTGTTCAATTTTAAACAATATTGACGTCTCTTGTACAACAATCAATCTTCACTTCTAGGAAGCTCTCGTGGCAGCGTGGTCTAAGGCGCTGTGTCCAAGACTCAGAGGAGCAGAGTTCAAGTCTTATCTCTGGACTCTACTTTTTACTACTACAGCCAGCTGCTGTTTTGCCTTCCTATTCTGCCGGCAATACTCTCCGATTACTGCTGTGCAGTTTCTGCATCCCCCAATTCGTAGGGACTTTTATTAGTTGTAATAAATTGATTCATTAATCTTATTCTTATTATTATTAGTTTTTTAAACTATTTAGTGTAATTTATTATGGCATTGAGGCCACGCATTAGTATTGAATAATTTTTGTTTATTATAAGCTTATTATATTTAAATTCTATTTACTTGACTTGACTAGTAATTTTTCAACTGGTCTGCCGAATGCTGTCTTTAATTTATTAATTAGTCTTAGGCCTTAAAAGTAAGTTTTATATATTTATTGTAGTCTTGTATATAAACTTGTATCTTAAATTATTGACTCCTATTTATTATGTATTGGTAGTTGAAATTTAATTTAGTATTTTAGCTATTGACTAATAAAAATGCCTATAGTAACTAGATCTAGTGAAGCTCTCAGTCTAGTTGAAGGTTTGTCTTTCATAGACCAGGACATCATAGACAGGGCAGCAGAGTTATACACTGAGATGAGGTCAGTAATGGCTACATTTGGCGAGGATGCTGTGAAAAAGTTGATCCCTCACATAAGCTCTCTAATGACTAAACTGGATGACTTATCTAAGGTTAGTTACGAGATAACTGAGGAGCGAGACTTGCTACGTGAGGAGCTTTTATCAGTTCAACACCGCTGCATGGCCCTTGACAACAGCGTCAAGGGGAAATCTCTCCAATGTTGTGAACTTGAAGAGCAATATGATGCCGAAGTTGCTCATCTTACTACTCAGCTAAAGACATGCAGAGAGGAGAACAAGCGCCTTCAAGACTCAGTCATTGGAGCTTCTACTGTGGACACTGACCAACTTATACTTGAGAGTCGGGAGAGGATAGCCACCCTCACAGCAGATCGTCAGTCTCTACTTACTACAGTGGAGGTGCTTGAGGCTGACGTACGGTGTCTGCGCGCTGAATTAAGGCGCATGGAATCAAGAGCTAGGCAGCGTTGTTCCGGCTGGTTGGCTGACAGTCTGCTGGCGGATTTGACTGGGGTGGAGGCTTCTACTGACGCTCTTGCATTGCCGCCAGAAGTGGAGTGTCTACAGACAAGCCCACCTAACAGCAACATACTAGACAACAGCAATGAGGAGCTCCCAGATTCAGCTAACCTTCAGACTGCTCCTGTGGGAATTTCCACACTACCCCCACTCAGTGTAACTAACAGCCTCCCAGAGAGCACAGAAAAAAACACCGGCGAGTTTGCTAGGGTGTTACTCATTGGTGACTCACATCTTAAGTACTCTAGCAGAGGGTGTGTGTTTAAGGGAGCTAGTGTGGAATGTTGTCCGGGAGGGCGAATTTTAGATATTAAGGATAGATTAGTTAGATATTTAGGTTTAGATTTTTCTGTGATATACTTGCATGTAGGAGCCAACAATTTGAGGAGAGGTTATCGGGGAGGTCCTGGGTATAGTGGTGGGTATGGTAAGCGTGAGGCCCTGCATGCCATGGCCGATCTGCTGTTCACAGCCAGGACTCAGTTTCCCAACTCTAAAATTGTCTTAAACAGTATTCTTATCCGGCGTGATATTGGCTATCGAGCTCTTCACGACTTCAACTCCCAGTTGGACCTAATGTGTAACAATTTCGGTGTTACTTTTGTTGAAGCTAACTGTTGTGTTGGCAGAAGAGACCTCTCCCGGGACGGCGTCCACTTTAACCGTAGAGGTGTCTCTCGTCTGGGGAAACTCTTAATTGACGTCTCTACTGAGCTTTTGCAGTCTGTAACACCAGCCTCTCACCCTTGTGACAGAGCCTTGTCATACTCACCTGCCCTCGCTCCCTGCCGGCGTCTCGAGACTGAGGATGCTGCTAACCATGACACCTTTGGTAGTAGTGGAAGTGCTGGGACTCCTCGACTTTCGGGAAACTAGCCGGGAGGGGGGACAATGAACGTGGAATCAGAGTCGGACACCTTAACATGCGCTCTATTAATACAGGCTTCACAGAAATGTGTGCGCTTGTGACCGACTTTGATTTTGATGTGTTTGGAGTGACGGAGACCTGGCTTCTACCTGACACTCCATCAGACAGCTTCAGAATTCCAGGATATACTATGTTGCGTTGTGATCGTTATGATTCCACTCTGGTGGATAATGGTTATGGCAATGAAGAAGCCGGTGGTGGAATTGCCATGTACATTAAGGAAGATATCATGTTCGATCATCACATCTTATCTGAACATTTGGAACCGGGGATTGAAGCGCTCTGTGCAGTCGTCAGAGTGAAAGGGCAGAGACTTGGTGTATGTGTGGGCTACCGGCCACCTGATGTGAGGTACACTAGCCTTGTTCCTTTGTTTCACTCCTTATTTGTCGATCTTGCAGTTGAAGTCAGGATGGTGTTGTATTTAGGAGATACAAATATTGACTTGATTTCAAAGACAAGTAATGAATCGAAGTTCCTTCGCCGGCTCTTGAAAGATACTAATACAGTGCAGCTAATAGATGAACCCACAAGAGTTACTGCATCTTCAGCTACCTTGTTGGATCACATTATAGTGGACAGGTCGGCTGAAGTCAAGAGGATCGGCGTAATTGATGCCTCAAGTTTAAAAGACCACAGGGGGGTGAAGATATCGGACCACAAGCTAATATATTGTGATATTGACTGTAAAAAAGTTAAGAAAGAGGCAAAGCAAATCTCCTACAGAGATCTCTCGAAGCTTGATGTCAATAGTGCAGTGCGTGATATGGCTAACATAGACTGGAATAGCATTTTAAATATAAGGGAAGTAGACAAAATTGAAAAGGTATTGACATCAAAGATAAGATATATCTATGATAAACACGCCCCCATTGTTTGTAAAAGAGTTACAAAAAAGAAAGCCCCCTGGAGGACCAATGAAATAAAACAATTAACGAAGATAAAAAACAAACTTCGAAAAAAATACACAAAAACACGGCATCAAGAAGACTGGGAACTTTATAAGAACACTAGAAACAGACTAAATAGTTTGATATGGCGTGCGAAAAAGATCTTTTTCTCAGAAAAATTATCCTCAGCCAACAACTCAAAAGAATTTTGGAGTATTTTGAAACAATGCAATGTTGTTGGGAGCAGTGATAATTTAAATCCCCCACATGAGTTAAATATTGATGAAATAAACAAATATTTTATTGAAATGGGCTCAGGAAATGATGTGGATGAGAATGCTGTAAGTATTTTTAAGAGAACTAGACAGGATGGAATTTTGAACAGTTTTTGCTTTACAAAAGTATCTGAAAATGTAATCAAAGGAGCAATGAAATCAATAAAATCAAATGCTGTTGGTTGTGATGACATCTCGATTCAAATGTTGCTAGCTGTGAGTCCATTTGCCTTAAAGGCCATTACACATCTTATAAATGAATCACTCTGCAGTGGAGTGTTTCCTGAAGCGTGGAAACTGAGCATTGTACGCCCCTTACCTAAGGTAACAACACCATCAAGTATGCACGATTTAAGACCAATCTCAATCCTACCAGCGATGTCTAAGATTCTTGAAAAGGTTGTAGTGGATCAAATAACATTATTCATTGAGACAGAACACATATTGCCAAAACTCCAATCAGGCTTTAGACAGAATCATAGCACATGTACTGCACTTACAAACATGTTAACTGATATAATAGATGCTAGGGACAAGGGCAGATACAGCTCCCTTGTCTTATTAGACTACTCAAAAGCTTTTGATTCCATCAACCATGATATGCTACTAGCGAAAATGAAGTATTACCATTTTAGCGACAAAGTAATTGATTGGATGAGATCTTACTTAGGTGACAGGCTGCAAGTAACAAAGCTTGGGAGTGAGACATCAAGGCCCCTAGAAAAACAGCGGGGTGTACCTCAAGGTAGTTGTTTGGGACCAATTTTATTCAATTTGTACACAGCTGATTTCACTAAGTGTGTACAACACTGTTCTGTGCACCTGTACGCAGATGATTCTCAGCTACACTTATCTTATGACCAAAGCAGTATAAAACCTGCCATTGATCAAATTAACTCTGATTTGGATAAGATCTCTAGTTGGTCAGTTGTGAACGGTCTCAAACTCAATTTAGACAAGTGTGTGGTTGTCCACGTTGCCCCAAAGAATGTGGTGCAGGGTCTCGGTGAGTCTGGGTTTGGCGTGTCACTCGATGGCCATCATCTGACAGTATGTGACAGAGTTAAGACCCTTGGTGTCATTCTAGACAGTGGCCTCACATTCTCTGATCACGTTACCTACGCCTCCCAGCGTGCCTTGGGCAAACTGAGGGGGCTATATAGATTTAGAAGCCTGCTACCTGAATCTGCAAAACTACGACTCATGCAGTCTCTCGTATTATCAGTATTTTATTATTGCTATCCTGCATACGGTAATAGTATTTCCAAAGAGGATACAGAAAGGATTCAAAAAATCCAAAACTCTGCCGTACGCTTTATTTTTAACTTAAGGCGGTACGACCACGTTAGTCTTTTCAGGCAGTCTGTAAACCTCCTTCCCATGAAGGCCGTATGCAGGATGCTGACCTGCTGCATGACTCACAAAGTTTTAAAGCTCAATGAGCCCCAGTATCTAAGCGAGAGACTCTCATTCCGGGATGAGGTCTCACAGCGCAGCACACGTAACGGAGGAAAACTTCATTTTCCAAAGGTTAGGCTTGAAGCTGGGAGGAAAAGCTATACTTATTTCGGCCCGACATTGTACAATGACCTCCCCGATAACTTCAAGCCTTACTCACATGAAACATTTAAGGTAAAGCTTAGGGAAATGCTAATAAATGGTGAAATAGTTGATTAGAAGTTGTTAATGTTTAGTTGTCTAGTTATATAATATGTCTCACTTGTTGCTTTAGGATTAGTTATTCACTGTTCATGTTAGTTTTATTTTTGACTCGAGTTGCTCTGAAAAGCAGTGTAAAACTGAGAAACGCTTATGTAAATAAAGGCATTTTTATTTATTATTTATTTATAGTTCACTATTAAAAAATCTATTAACAGAAATAGAACATTCAGAACGTGCTATCAAATTGATTAGTAAAACTGTTTTATCTAAGTTACAAATCACGTGACTAGGACATTTAATTCAGTATTATCACAAAGGTCAAACAATTAAAAAAGAAAACAAATCAAGTTCAAGGAAAGTAATTTCTTGTTAACAATAATTGACATCATGAGAAATCTCCTGTTAAAAGTGTCAGAGATATATTTTTTTCTAAATGCAAACCTATACAGATTCCGAATTAAAATTGACTTCTTCATAATGTACTTTTATCTTTCCAAATCTATTTGGAACTAAGCACTTAAATTTGCCATTGGGGTTTGTACCGTTGTCTCTCGACAAGGTTTGATAAGTAACTTATGTTTAAAATACAATTGGCGTAGAGAGTAAAGAAATTAATAAATAAAATTCAAATAACTAATCTTTTTCAAAAAGCTGTTTCAATATCAATGATACAACACTCCAATTCCATGTAAATATTTAAATTTAAAATTAGTGCAATTAATGGCATTTAAGTGGGACATTGGGATGTTTATAGTTAAAATGTTTTGCTAATTTTTTTTTTTAATTCGGAAAATGGGTGAATTCCTTACCAATAACTGAAATTATTAACAAATTGATCATTTTTTGCTAATTTCTTGTTGATTTTTAATATCATATTTACTTCCAAAAATGACTAATAATTCAGTTTTATATATAGGCCTTTATATTTTTTAAACTTCACTCGCCAGTTGATATGGGCTACATGCATGTACGTGAACTTTATTCAACAAATGAAGTACCGACCATTGGCTCAGTGGGGCTTCGAACCATGGAACTTGCCCTTCGCAGTCCGAAGCCTTAGCTACTGAGCCACCACACCCCGGCAAGGCTTAATTATATTCAATTTTATACAAAATATTAAGCATTTCTTACCTATGTATTTCAAAGCCAGTGGCATTTTTAATAACTATTCAAACGTTGTCATGGAACATCGTTCCAAACCCCTCAAGCTAAATTTGGTTGGACCTCATAGGATTTGAACCTGTAACTTCCAGCATTGAATTCAGGGAAACCGTTAGGTTAAAAAGAGGCTCATTTAGGCAATACATGATAAACTAATCTCCAACAGAGTTATGAATATACATTGTCTACACAACATAACAATAACTGGGAACCGAACCTGATTTGTCATTTGCAACATGCTACCTAGTGTTGTGAAAGGCAAGATAACACCCAAATAAAGGTTGTGTATTTTTTTTTCAATCAATGACAGATAATGAACTATTTGACTGTACTCCTGTGTTTATTAGGACACGCGAAGGACATAAATGTGACAACATGGAGAGTTTCATTGGGGTGACACTGAGTTGAGATGTCAATAATTTATTGTATCATATCACAAGCAAAACAAAAACTATGTAATCTAGGCGAAGATTTTTTTTGCTGACAGATAGTGACAATAAGGCTTTCAGGTGCTAAGTCGAAAAGTTGTTCCACCTGAGTCCACCTCGGCAGAAGCCGATTTCAAATTGTCTGTGGCATTAGTCTCAACAACAGATAAAATTACTGTTGTAAATAAAATTCACAATCCCCAAGGATACAACCACTTCAATGTGAACTATTCATTGATCTTCTCAATTTAAATTTTAACCCTACTGTTTTAATCACAATCACAAAATGCAACAAAGTTATTTATATTCACCTAATTTTGAAATATTAAACTAATTTAACCTAATTTATCAAAAACTATTTTAGAAATAAAAATGTATTAATTTTATTGGAAATATGATATTCTGAAGTAACATAACCTAACCAAAACCAAACAGAATTTTGTCCTTTTGTAATTTATATTTTCAGCTAGAGAAACTTATTGTATATTTGTGTATTTTTGAAAATGTAATGAATTTTATATAAAAGTAGTTATATATAATTACTGAAAAAGTTATACAAAACAAATAGCCATCACACTATAGTATTATACAGTAATTAGCAATTTAAAACATTTTGTATCATACATGGTACCAACTTTCATAACAATTTTTTATTTAAAATTAGAAACAAGTAAGTAAATTGTATTAACTTATATGAAGCGCGCCCTACTTCTATTATGTAAATATATTTAAAAGGATATTTATAATGCTATTTTAGTTCATTAGTTAGTTGTATAAAAGAAATATCTTACCTTTGATATTGTTCATTAAATACTTTAACACACCAATTAAAAAAACACTGCACGAATGTAAGCCAATGTCACAACACGGAAATACTTCCCGTTCCTAAAAAATAAAATTAATGCACACAACACTGTTAAAATTCAAGGTCAGACAGTCAACAAAACACGATACGAAATGTATGATTGCATTGCAACAAGCGCAACTGAAGCAGACTACAGAGTCCTTCAGTTTAGCTCAGCTGACTGACTTTGAAGAAAGTGAGTGAAGTGACTACCAACTCAGTCCATATAACTTTCACTCTCAACTCAGACTGTCAACACAAGCACACAAATTTTCCCTCACTTATGTAAACTTGTTTCAGCCAATGAAAGATTTCGAAAACAAGGACAAATTTAATAATGTGCATTGCAGCTCTTTGAGTGCAGTTAGCAGTGCTGGAAACTGTTGCCTACATTGCCGATGAGAAAGAAACGGCGCACCAAACTTAAGTTGAATCATGTACTGCATTCAGTGGAGTTTATGAAAAATAGAATAATTGCTTTATATAAAGGATTTTGTTTGGTAGTTTTGTTGAGGGACTTCAGTGGCGGCTCGTGCTATACATCCTATACATATGTATGATACGAGTATTTTCAATATTACACTGATACCAATATTAAAAATTCAGACTAATTGTTTTCTAATTTTGTTATCTTGACGCGGCCACCGCTAGGACGAGCTTGTTCCTCGGCAGCATATAGAGAGAGAGGATTACAAGTTGAGAATGGGAGAGACAGGAAATAGAGGACAACCAGCGCTGCGTATTGGCAGCCGCTCTAACCTCATTTGGTATGCTACAGGAAGTATAGCTATTTGAAATGAAACGAAATGAAAATTGCCTTTATTTATGTGGTGAAGTTAGGACTATTTAGTCCTCATTACCACTTAACCACAATACTGAGCTTAATCACATCTATTTCACTTATCTTTTCGCTTCTTATAGATGCGTATTCATTTGTAATAACAATATCCAACTATAAACTTCATATATATCGTAATTAATACATTGAGATAGAATAATACGATTGAGACGCAATGCAAATAAGACTAAAGGTGGGTCATAGGTTCGGGTTTCACAGTCTTTCATAATACTGAAATGAACCTCGTGCTAATGGCGTGTACTGAGGAAAGGGACCGTGATTGATTTGATAGCAAGGCCTCAGTCACTATAAATCACGCAACCTAAATCCCACCGCTTGCACTGTCAGTGGGGAACAAACAAACAAACTGCAGGCATGAGACAGTAATTGTCTTCATGCTAGTGTAGTAAAGACAATTACTGCCTTTCACTGGCAGTAAAACATAGTGTAACTTTATGTTTCATTTATATACTTACAAATGGAAGCAGCCACACGATTACATGGGTGGAGTTATAGGGGGGCAATGCCCCACCCAACATTCGTGTGAATTTTAATTTATAAGGAATATAATTTTATATACAAGTTACTAAATGAACGATGAACTTAAATGCATGTTGACTCTATATATAGTACTAATAATAAATTAGAATGCCATTAATACAAAATGAAGATCAGTGCGAGTATTAGCATCCCACTTATACAATACAATTACGGGTTGACTTCGACTACCTACCATCATTGATTATATAAACCTACAATAAACCTTTTGTATAAAATCAATGCTACCATCTACAAATTGGCGCGGCTGACTAAATCGAGTCGTGTTCAGCGCGGCTGGCGGTCTATCCAGCCCAGTCAGTCAGCAGTTGTCAGCTAGTGTTCATGCTCTGTTCCCGCTTTCGTGCTTCATGTATTAAAATAAGTGTTTTTGTTTGTGTTATTTAAGATGAGATGAGAGGTGTTTCTATATTAATAAATTATAGTATTATCATTTTTTGTTTTGTTTATCTATGGAATCTACAGTTTAAACAAAATGAGTAAAAAAAAAACAACAAACATTAGAACTTTTTTTAAATTAAAGAACCAGTGACTGTGTCTAAGACCGATGAAGAAGCGGAATCTGAGTGTTTAA
Source organism: Stictocephala bisonia (assembly GCA_035578905.1). Lineage (NCBI taxonomy): Eukaryota > Metazoa > Arthropoda > Insecta > Hemiptera > Membracidae > Stictocephala > Stictocephala bisonia. The sequence goes on along the minus strand of JAQJVL010001199.1, from coordinate 62,414 downwards.
TAAAAGCTTCCCCAGGCTGTTCAAAGTCTTGCCATGACGTAAGTAAACAAACTGATTCAGTTACTTCATCTTATGATGAAGGAGCCTACTCAAAAAAATTTGACCTTGGTAATATAGAGACGGGTCCATCGCGCCCAATTTTGACTACATATCAACTTTCAGATATTAAAAATTCAAAACGAGCATTTACATAATTTTATTTTAAGAAATTTGAATGGCTAGAATACAGTATAAAGAAAGATGATGTATTCTGTTACGCTTGCAGGATATTTTCTTCTAACAATAAAGAAGTATCTGTAACTGAAAAAGGCATAAGTAACTGAAAGAAGATAAGGGAAAAATTAGAAAAGCATGCGTTCAGTGAAAGTCACTTATTTTCCATGGCGAAGTGGCATAACTATAGAAAGCCAAAGGATACAGTTGCTTCGGAAATATCATCATCTCAAAAAGAGCTTATTTCTGAAAATCGTGAATATTTTAAGCAAATTTTGGACCTTTTGTTATTTTTGACCAAACAAGGAATTACTTTTTGTGGACATTATGAAAAAGAAACGTCAGGCAATAAGGGAAATTATTTAGAGTTATGTGAAATATGATGCTAAATTCAAAGGAAAATATTAACGATATTTCAATTTAACAAGTCATGACTTTCAAAATGAAATTTTCGAAATTGTTACTGAAGAGGTTTTAAGTACAATAGTGAATGAAATAAACGAATCTGGATTTTATGCCTTAATGGTCGATGAAGCAAAGTCACACAGAGTTCAACAATTGTGTATTTGTATAAGATATTTGTTTGAATCAGAAATTAAAGAAAGATTGCTAACAATGAAGGATGTTTCTCTAGATCGTAGTGCTGAGTCCTTAGCAAACATTATTTTGAACTACCTTAAGGAAGTAGGTATAACTGCTACTTTAATAGGTCAATCACATGATGGCGCGAGTGTAATGTCCGGAATAAAGAATGGGCTACAGAAAATAATCAGGGATACCTATTCTCTCGCCATGTATATGCACTGTTTAGCACATAAGGTTAATTTGGTTCTTGTAAACTCTTGTGAAAGCAATAACTACAGTTGTTTCTTCTTTAATGTGATGCAGTCACTATATGAGTTTTTTTTTCTAACCCTGATATGCATGCGGAATACAAAATACTGCAAAAGGAGCTACAGATCAAAGTCCCGGGCCCACATGAGATCCACAAATTAAGTGACGCTAGGTGGTTGTGTAAGGCTACTGCTGTCCAATCTGTTAACAGAAATTTTGATGCAATTCGTGCCGTCCTCAAAAAGATTGCTAATGATCTAAGAAATTCGAAGTCTTCTCAGGCCAAAGGATTACTGGCTTCAATTACATCCATGGACTTTGTAGTATGTTTAATATTTTTATTGGAGTGTTTAACTGATATAAATATTCTCAGCAAAGCGCTTCAGAAGGAGGACTCTTGCATAGCAAGATGTGCGAAAGCAGCAAGAGTAATTATTATGAAGCTCGAGTCAAAAAGAAGTGAAAACGCCTGGGAGAAAAAGTGGAATGAAGTAATGGAGTTTTCATGGATTCACGAACTAGATTTATTCCCTGAAAATATTTGCATCACAACACAATCCAGTGAGACTACCACAACATCTCGTTCCTTGGAAAAAGAAAGTCATTCGACTTCAAGTTCACATATTGCGCCCAAACGTCGACGAGTTATTTCAGAACTCTTAATGAATATTTTCTCATGTCTACTGTTGGACAGTCAAGAGGAGTCAATTCAGAGAGTTTGAGTGATAACAGTGAAGTGAACAGCAAGGTACAGTACAGTTGTAATCTTTATTACCCAATACTTGATATTTTGATCAGTGAACTCAAAAGAAGGTTTGCCGGTGAAGCAATGGAAGTAGCAAATGCGAGTGAAGAGTTACTTTGCCTCAATGTAGAGAAATCTGAATCGTTTATACAGAAACATCCAGTGCCCGGATTGAACCAAACTATGCTCATATCAGAAATGAGCATCCTACGGTGCGTTCTCGAGTCAGATGGTATCAACCCGAAAGAAATACTGCTTAAAGAGTTGGTTAAAATATTAAAGAACTGGTTTTAATTCAAGATGATATTTATCCCAATTTCAACCTGCTTTTTAAGGTTTGTCTTACCCTTCCATCACAAGTGCTACTTGTGAACGATCGTTCTCGACAATGAGAAGAATTAATCAATGGCTTAGGTCATCCATGGGCCAAGAACGTTTCTTCAATTTGGCTGTCATTTATTCAGAATCTGATTTAGTAAAAAGCCTCAACTTGGATAAAATAGCGAATAAATATGTAATAAAAGGAAATAGAAAATTGCCTCTTATTTAATTATTAATAAAGGAGTGCTTATATTGTAGTGCTAATGTGTTAATATAAGGGTTACATTGATTGACAATATGAGACCGTTCTATTGTAGAAAGTAAATATGTATATACCTGGTTTATATTGCTATACAACCAATATTATGTTTATGTTTGATAAAAATAAACATCAATTTCATGTTCTGAGTTTAAGTGTTTTTCATTCAAAAAAGGTACCTAAATGTCATGTTTTTAAGCTGCAATTTTTAAAAATGTCCCCCAGACCCCCCGGAAAATAGGATACAGGAAATTTAATGCATGGTAAACTTGTTACTTGTGTCCCCCCAACATACAAGGTCTAACTCCGTCCATGCACACGAAGTAGTAATCTTTCGCTCTAGCACCTCCATAAAGGGTATCAATGCAACCTAAAATTACGCTATATTTTGCTGCAAATGATTAGAGACAGATTGTAGCCCGTGTGACCGCAGCTGTATCTGTTAGCATTATTTTTAGGTCAATGCCTATTTGATTATTGCAGGCGTTCACGTGACTGTCCAGTTTAAAAGCTACTTTTTTACAACATAATGATTTGAGGGATAAGTTTGTTCAATTATTGAATAATATTATTGATAGGCATTTTAAAAATTAAGCACCTTGATTTTTCTCCATGAATATAATCATTAATATCATTTCCAAGTTTAATTATTTGGGTTTAGTAAGCATGAAAATTCATACTCGCTATATTTGTACTTATTATACATGGCTGGGCAAAAGTCTGGAATATATTTATTATTTTTAAAACTATTGGAAGAAATGTAATGAAACTTTGCAGTTATGTACATGTCCCTACATCAGAAACATTTAGACATATTTTACTTGTTTTTCGTTTGGTTTTTTTACATATTATTTAAAATAATAGATAAGGAAAATCTGGAATTTATAAAGTAAAATGCATGGAATGTAATTCTTTCTATATGAGACAAATCAGAAGAACACTTAGTTCTTGTTACAAAGAACATATAGAAGCCATAAGAAACAAAAACTCAACATCAATCAAATGAAACTTTACTGAACATATTCTCCAGTCAAATCACAGTTACCAAAATATCAATGAAAATGTTACAATTTTTAGAATTTGAAAAGAAAGGAGAACAAATGAATTCCAAAGACAATTTACATATATACATAATCAATTACAATGACCACAGAAAATATTAAATAAATTACACAAATTAACATGAAAAATCCTATACATGAAAAAATAAGATTAAAAAAACATAATAATCAAAAGCAAAATTCAACTTACCCACATACTAAATTAATTATATGTTTTACATCTGTTTTATCATTATTTTTATTGTTAATTTCTTATAGGTTATATATTTGTATACTCTGAAGATGGCCTAAGAGCCGAAGGCGGTTAGTGTTTTACTATAAAAATGAACATATGGCCCTTATTCATAATTATAATTATTAAAAGGATATTTTAAAATTATTACCCCATTTATAATTTAATTAATTTGTTGACATTTAAAATACTAACATATGAAAAGAAATTACATCTTACAAAATATATTGTCCTTTTTTATTTATTTTGTTTATATTAACAATCACTTGATGGGCAATTAGAATCTTGATTTTCAAGGTAATTAGTAAATAGAAGACTTATTAAATTAAAAGCCTGGATTAATTTAGCTGATATATATAAAACATCTGTCTATATTAAATACAGTATCTGACAAAATTTTGAAATATATTGAGCTATTGTATATTTTCATAATAATTTACATAATGAACTTTGGTTAGTTTTCATTATTTTCTAACTAAATTATATAATAATAATCAAATATCCCAATTTTCTACAAACATTGATATTATAGTTAGTTTTTTAAAGTAAAAGTGTTACCAACAATCAAATTTTAATTAATACATTTTTACAGTTACTGTACTAATATTTGGATTAAAAATTTTTTTAAATATTACCTTAATTTCTAATAAGTAGAACGTGTAATACAATTTATAGTGATAGAACAATAAGCTATTAAGAGATATTGTGCTTCCAGGAGATAAAATAACTAATAAAATGCGACCTAATGTTTGATAAATCTTCTGTTACCTCAAGTATATTATTTATTTAAAGTTTTAATTGATCTGAGCAGAAAAAGTAGCTGAATTCTATAAATTCGTCAAGGGGTTATAAAGGTAACTAGAATAGTTAATCGAACAATAAATTTTTCAATATCATATAAAATTCTTAATATACACTAATCTACACTAAAAATAATTCCATCTTTTAAGGAAATTACAATTGAAAATTATTAAAACGTTTGTAATGTACATTATTAAAACCAAATGTGGTGTGTAATAATTTAATTTATCCTATAACGAGTTTGTAAAACACAATTTTTTATAGATTACGGTACTGAAAAACATTTTTTTATAAATCAAATTTATTTACTCTGTAATGATTTATTTATTCAATATGTAATAAATGTTGTTTAAATTTCCTGTAATTTAAAGTAAGAGAAACTATTTTTTTCTGTCTCTTAACTTTGATTAATTTTTATAAAGAGAAATCTTTTATTGAGAAAAATTATGATTTGTATTAATATTTATTAACAACTAATTTTGTATTTTTATGGATGAACTAGAATGTATTAATTTATATTTTTTCACATATAGCCTTTAGAAAGTGTCAAGTGTGTTTTGTATGAAAATAAAATTGTATACTGATATTGTTTGCCCCCAATTGTAAGGCGTATGCAATATTATCGCTTAGAAGCAGTTGATTAGCCAAGTAGCGATTGACTCAGGCTGCGTTTATAACAATGGTATTGTCTTTTTATTACTTTTTATTATTTATTGATAAATAAGTAATGTCAAAAATAAGGTAACTACCTACTTTTATCATAAGTTCACGATTAGTATTTAGTTAGACTATTTTTCAGTGCAGTACGAAACACAACTAGATTTACATTTGTGAAGATTGATTTATGGTAGATAAAAAAAATAATGAAAACATAACTAACTGTATAATGAAAAGTACAGTTTATAAATTGAACTGATTATTCTTATTTGACTCGCCAAATTAAGTTACTTATCATACTATTTTCTACGCTTTCTTGACATTGTAGTCCACCTGGAAGCATTAAAAATTAAACATAAACAGGCCTTGTTACAGGAGGACTTTTCTATACTTCACCGTGAAACTTAAAAAATTGTTAAAATAAGATGTTTAAAAAGTATGTATACAAACAAATATTGAATAGAATGTATTTGAAACAAGAAAGAATCCTACAGTTAAAATGCACTCATTAAAAAATGTATGAGGGTATATTAGACAGAAAACAATCTTCAAGAAATAAAAATCAAAATATTTTATTAATTAATAGGATTGTTGTTAAAAGTTAACAGACATAATTTTAAAATTTACATTAAAACATTTCAAGAACATAATCTATCTCATATTCAATATTTTGTCTTGTTCCTTGAGGGATATTCTCCAGGTCAAAAACTTATCTACGGTGTAAAATGGTCTTTCCAGCACTCATACACGAAGAAATCATAGATTTACTTATTGTCTTCTAACGGCTTAACCATTTAATTACAAAGAAACCTTAACAGTATGACGTACATATTTCATTTTTAATGAATAACAATGAAATGAACCAGTGTAATAATAGCAAGATGATGACGTAATAATTTATATATCTAATATTCCTTTGTCACTACATCCATCTTTGTATTACATTATCAGTGTTAAGTTATATTAGACTAGCATTGTTTTTTGTAGCAATTACGTCACGTTTTGCTTGTCTTTTGTCTTCATTTAAAATCAAGACTAGTTGTAAACCTTTTTTTAAAAAATTTAATATACTCACTTTACCATCTCTATACATATTAGAAATTGCAAGATTTGTACATACAAATTCGATGTATTTTGAAAACTATAAGTTTAGTCATGGTTATAATACAAGGAATCACAATAAAATGTTTCAGTATCCTAACCACAAATATAGCAAATATGAAGCTGGCCCTCTTTATATGGGTCTAAAAATATACAACCATATTCCTCATTCTTATAAAGTTCTTTCCCTAGTAAAATTTACATCTAAGTTAAAAGGGACACTTTCTCAAAAAGTTTATTATAACATTCATGAGTTTTTTAAAGATTGTATTATTTAATATTGATTAACTATTTGTCAAATTTTCTGTGATCTGTATAAATTTATTTATATTTAGCAACAAAACTGATATTCTTTTAACATATTTGTATTAGGTAGTTAGTATTAGATATTTAGGAGAAATACTGTTAGTTTTCTAACAAACTTGACTATGTACCAGCTTGTGTATTACTCTGTAATAATTTAACAGGCGTTCATGTACAATAAAGACTTGTCTATTGTCTTGTCTATTGCTTATGTTGTGAGAAAGGAATATTAGATATATACTTTTCAAAAATAATAAATAATAACACAAGCCATAAAGTATTTTTTGGTAACAGCACGAGTAATAAATAATCTGTACAACAACAATGAAGAAATTTTAATATTCTTAAGTACAAAGATTTATCACAAAAACGTACTTAACTACAATAATCAGTCTAGTTTGGTGCTTACAAAAAAATACCAGGATGAATATCAATTGATAAACAAAATATCATCCTATGATCTGGCAGTAGGTTAAGGAACTTGTTCCCATCAACCCTTCAAACTACCTTCACTACCTTTAACTTTGAATAAGGTGGCGATAGCTTATATGGTAGATTTCTCTTAAGAAAGCCATGTTGATTTGGAGAGGGTAAGTGATGGAGGGATAAATGTTGAAGGAGTCTATTGAGCACTTCTTCTTCAGAGACTTAAGAGAATGTAACTATTAGTAATATAGGATGTTAGTTTTTGGAATAAAACGGTTTGCTTTCTTTAATTTCTGATATCCTAATGAAACTTAGAGATCTTGGAAAAAGCCTTCTTTAAATAATAGATTGATAATATGTACCTAAGGTGCAGTTAGTCCTTCTTTGCATGTCTTTAATAGCTTAGCGGTCGTCCCTAAATTATGTAGCGTTAAAATCAAGCTTTTCATAACCCCACGTGTAACGGACATGTAACGGTAATACCTAACCCCCCTTAAAACCTACGTAACGCTGTCACAAACCCCCACCCAATTACGTCATCCATTTCATTGCATATTATTATTTATGATAGTCACTGTTTTGATTTTGTTTCGCTTGTTTACTAATGGGGGAAGAATATATTACTTACTATAAAATCTTTTTAAAAAATCTTGTAGTTTTGGGAAAAATGATCAAATTTTGCAAATAAATTCAAACAAATTGTTGAGGTTTAATAGTTACGTAACACTGCGTAGAACCCCCACCCTCCTCTCTAAAGTTGTATAACGCTGCCAAAAACCCCCTCCCCCCTAAAGGCTTTACATAATTTAGGAATGGCCCCTTAGCAGAGATATTGTCGATGTCAGCTGACGTCTTGTTTTTAAGAGACTGGACCACTTGCAATGCTTACGTTTATATAGAGCTGCAGACTTGGTACCGGTATTAGTTGTGTATGATTGGAGCCATCTGGAAGTTAACGTACATTGTCGTTTGTAATAGTGGTGAAAAACACATCAAAGTAGTTTTACATCAAATGGGTGTTTTGATTCTATTTTAATTCAGATCTATTGTTTATTAATGTTATTGGTTGCTTTCCGTTCACTAATAACTATAATCCACAGTGCTTTACTGTTGTTATCAGCCTCTTATATAGTGTTTGCAGTAGCTTGGCGCTTTAGACTCTTTAATCTTAACATTAAGATGCGTCCTGCTCAATCTCACAGACCCATCATAGATTCTATACTCATTTAAAACTGAGAATTTGTTGACATGATATTTTTGCAATTATTAGTTGCTGGTAAAGATATGTAAGCCATTATAACACACACAAAAATCTTGCCATTGTTGACAAGCTTATTAATCATTAATTATTGTGTCATAATATGGGAAACATTTTATATAAGTAAAAACACATCACATAAAAATTTGGTTAGTCAGTTAAATACAAGACTATTGCTTCAAATACAACTGGACTATGCAAAAAATGTCAATTAATATATTGCAGTATTAGTAATATATAGGCTGCTATGACAGCAAGTGTCAGGTCACTCACACTTCGCTATGGCATACTTAGGTAGCAGTCTGTTGGACTCCACTAGTGTTGGAGAGTTGGAGGAAATTATTTGTCTAAAGTTATGAGTTGATGCTGACGTCAATATTCACTTGTTATATTTTGCACAATTTGCTGAAAATAAAATTTAATGAACATTTACTGAATAATGTACGTTTTACTGTAAGTAGTTCATAATCCATGGAGTAAAAATTATTTAATTAGTTATTAATTGTCATATGATCTTGGAGTTATTTTACTAGTAAAGGATGTGTGATATTTATCTCCTATATTCTTCTTTGTAAGTAAATATGTGTTCATTGAATGAAATAGACTTACAGTTCGTAGTTGTAATGTTGTGACTACAATTGTGATTTTTTATTAGTAAGCAAACACTTTTAAAGTTTAATTTATTCACTTTTAAAAGTTGAGTTAACCATATATAACACTGCACAGTTGACTTATAAGAATTCTATTTTACTTTTGAAAACTCTTATATGATATCATATTACGTTTGAGTTGGATAAATAGGGGATCTCTTAGATAGTACAAACACCATCACGACCGAAATATTTGTGAAATATCTTGCTATTACACAATTTTACTACTCTAACTTGGTATTATAGTTAAAATCCTCTAATTCAATATACTACTGCTATCTGGCAAAATTGTTGGCATGAATACAATTTAACATAGATAAAAAAAACTTAAAGAACAGCCCTTGAACCTTTAAAATCTTGATGAAAAGTTGTAAGGTACTGTACTAACAGTACTAATGTAATAATTTGATAATAAAAATTGAGTACTTTTCACCCTTTTTCAATCGCACTTTTTGGTCTGGAGTGTAACATGACGGTAGGGTTGTGTTATAACTTGCTAAAGACGCTGAAGTTAAACACAGCCAGTTTACTTGGTAATATTGATTAATTATTTGCAAATAATTTAGTATTAAACATCACTTAAATAAAGGACATATTATATAAAACATTTATTTATACAGCATTTATAAATAAATGACTATTTATGTAGAACTTAAAACTAATTTAATTGTTTAGAGAAAGAATAATATCATGAGTTTGGAATAATACCAATACAATTGGTTTTTTCTTCATGTATAAATAAGAATATTGATATATGAAGTAAAAAATACCACTGGCATAAAAAAAATAAAAAATAGAGATGAAAATAAAAAAATACGTGGTGAAGTGATTAAAAAGTAGTGACTACTTAATAGATTCTAACGCTTAGTGAAAGCTTCATCCCAATGTGGAGGGATTAAACAAAATCTAACACATTCCGATGTAACTCCGGTTACAACTATCCCAAAATGGAAAACTAGAGATATATTTATGGGTAGAAACTATCTTTCCTGTCCCCCAATCTGCGCCATTCAGTATAAATTTCAAGAAGTTTTCTAAAGAAAACTATTATGTATACATATAATCTTTTTAACAAGAGGCTGAACCTCTCTTTAACTGTACTCTACCCATTGTCCATAGACTATTGATCTGCGTGAGGAATTGAACAGACGGAGTAAGGGGACAAACCAGTATAGTACAAGGTGAATTGTACTAATAAAAACTACATAACAGTCAAGGTCAGGATTCTAACCTGCGTTATCTCTAACTTAGGTTCAAAGTCCTGACGCCTTAGACGGCTCGGCCACTGACTCTCCTTCATATAGAGAGTACATAAAAGAAAACTGTAGGTAAATTCTGATATAGGCTAGTAAAAGAAAGTCTACCTACGAATAACCCATTTTCCGACCTCCTGTAATCACCTCCCTCCTTTCCAAAAAAAATAAATAAATAAAATAAAAGCACTACACATTGCCTAGTGAGTGGAGTGTACTGTACGCCACTGGCTGTTGGGTGTAAAAGGTTGTCTTTGAGGGGGATATGTCAGGATATTTCCTAAATCAAAATATACATGAATTAAATTAATCAACCTTAAACCAAAAATTAGTTTAATTTAAATATTCTAAAAAATAACATTTAAAATGTTCTAAGTTAAAATTTTTATACTTTATTATTTTATGTCATCTTGTATCATTCATATTTACTTATACAGTATGTACTTTTACTATCCCATGTATCACTGTATTAGTGTATGTATACAGTGTGACAATTAAGTCTTAGAATGACTTGATAACTTTTAAACAACAAGAGATATCACAGCCAAATTGTAACCTGTGACGCTCTTTCATGTCTTGATGATGTTGAAATAAAGAATTTCTCTCTCTCTCTCTCAAATTTGGCATATCCTTACTGGTAATAGTAAGCTCCTTTTCTGTGTACATCGTGATCAGATGTCATCCTTGGGGGACAGCCCGTTGGGAGTAAGAAGAAAATCTTAAATGACAGCCTATGTTGATTTGTACATCTTTTTAAAGGTCTAGTTAAACTGAAAACAATGCCGCAAACCAGACTTAAAAAGGTTTATCCAGTCGGAAGTAATTGCTGTTCAAAGTTTTAAACATGTTTAATACATTGTACTTACAAATAACAGAAAGTTACAAGTTAAAGGGAATACTTACTGGGGAATACTTGAAGGAAATTTAAATGCCAACAAGTATCAAGATATGCTCCAAAATGAGATAGTTCCTGCTCTTCAAGCTAGTCTTGGCGCTGACTTCCAAATATGTTTTTTCCAACAAGATGCCACACTATGGTGTTCAAGTGAGGCAATACTTAGATACAGTATTCTGCCACCGATTGGAAGAATTGGAGCGATTGAGTCGCCAGCTCGTTCCCCTGACCTAACTCCGCTTGACTACTTTTTATGGGACTACCTCAAAGACAAAGTTTATGAAACTCAGCCTGCAGATCTGATTGACCTTAGACTCAGGACAGCATAGGAAGCTTAAGATATTCCACAAGAATACATACAAAAAGCAGTAGCCAGCTTTTATAACCGGTTAACAAATTTCCAGGTGGCAAACGGGGAAAATTATGAACTCCTGCTTTGAAAGGAGTTCAGCAAATATTCTGTTCAACTTGTAACTTTCTGTTATCATAAGTACAAGTATTAAATATTTTTTAAACTTTGAACAGCAATTACTTCCAACTGGATCAACCTTTTAAAGTTCGGTTTGCGGCATTATTTTCAGTTTAACTAGACCTTTAAAATTATGTACAAATCAAAATATGCTGTCATTTAAGATTTTCTTCTTACTCCTTTCAACGGGGCTGTCCCTTAAAGATGACATCTGATCACGATGTAAACAGAAAAGTAGCTTACTATTACCAAACAATATGCCAAATTTGGTTGTGATATCTCTTGTCATTTAAAAGTTATAGAGTCGTCCTAAGTCTTAATTGTTAACCTGTATATTCATTACATATAACAATAAGATTCATAGCATTACGCTGCAATTACAAAAGAGTAAGCTATATAGACTTTGTCATTTTTACTGATACAGAGTTTCACTGTTATTGAAATAATTATTTATCTGATAACAGTTATAGTGATTATTAAATAACAATGATCTAAATTAAACAGAAGGGATTACATTCTAGAATAAATCAGTTTTTTACTATTAATAATAATAATGTGCAATAAAAATGTGCAAAAGTTTTTCATACAAATGGTGAACTTAGACTAATGAGTCCTCTCTTACAGTTAACCCTTATATTGAAGTTAGAAAATATAACAAAGCCTGGAAACATAGAAATTTAGAACTAAACTAAAGTAAAATACTACTAATTAAATTACAAAGAAGCATATAACAAAAAATAAAATAATTTCTATTACATGGTTTTATTAAAATATATTGCTGCTAAAAATAAAACTGTGAGCATTGGTACTTTTAATTTAACATCATTGTTACACGCTAATGGTGGGATTCTAATTAGATTAGTACATAAAAAAATTTGTTCTTATAATAAAAAGGCATTGATTTCTGTTAATTAGCTACACATCAGATCTTTTTTTTAATGTTATATTTCGGCTTTAAAAAAAAAGATGTGATGTGTTGCTAATTAACATAAATCAGTAATGAACACCATCACAAAAAATACATACTGTCAATTAATAAAAAGGTATTTCATCAATTAACTTGAAACTTACCTGTTCTTTCAGTAGGTTTCTACTTATTTTTATATATTACATATTTATCTTGTTAAACTAATAAAAGGTTAAATTACAGATAAGAGCTGTTATCATTGGTGACATAACAGTTGTTTGTGGTTCATTCAGTCCACGGTATATATAATAAAGTAGTCTGTTCTACATATCGTGAAACAGCCTATCTCAGAAGAAGACCACATCAATTACCTCTGACAATGGAACATTCCAAACTTGGGCGAATATTAAAGTTTTCGGATCTAGGTTAGTATTGTTTTATAAAACAATGTTTCATCAGGAATTATATCTTTAACACTCATAAACTTTGATAAATTATATCAGTTTTTGTTGAATGTTTGATTTTCAATGTACAACCAACTAAATTTTTTTTCTATTATCATTTTATAAGTATTAAGTTAATTTAGATCATTATTAAATTTATGATTAATTTTTGTCTAGTCGGCACTGGTGGCGCAGTGCTGTAATCCAGCTACTTGGGGACAAAGTGTTGAGGAGATTGTAGGTGATAGGTTCAATGCTCAGTCCTCTTATTACCCACATGGCGTCTGCTTAATGGCTGCCAACGATGTGGACATTACTAGAGAAGTCTGGAGTGTCCATGTTGGATGGTAGTCAAGGCTCAAGTGTATTGTAGGGATGAGAACTGAGAATAGTTAGCTAAAATAGTCTGACCAACACTACGTAGTTCGGATTCTACGTATAGGTCCCTTATTTGCCCTGTCTATTGGGTTATAAATAAATTGCTCTTTCTGAGGACCAGTCGACCTTGGTTAGTCGTTAATCTACACTTATCACTCATTCGCCACTTATATTCCCCATATCTTGACGATAGGCGTCTTAATAATGAATGCTTGTAAACACATTTATTTTGTTTAATATTTAGTATGATTGAGAATGACTGAAATTTAAAATGCTTTATTGTTTCGTGTATATTATTTATTTCATAACTATAATAATAATCAAAGATAAATTCATGTCTCTTAATATCTTACTTTTTACAGTTAATTTTTGTTTATGTTTTTAAAATAAAGTTCTTTTATTGTATCTTTTCTTTAACTCATATCATTAATGATAAAATTACATTTTGTATGTATAGAGGGTGTTCATTAAAAATCCTTCAATAATACTTCAGAATATGGTTACTTACACAAAAGTAAGAAAATCTGCATATTTGTATGTGTATTTAATATGTCCTAAAACCCTTAGTTTTCCGTATGTCTGTCTGAATGTGCTTTTTTACATAATTTATCATAGCTTAATGGCCCCTGAAGATATTCAAACCCAATACATGCATGAGGAATAATAAGACCTAATCAGTACAGAGTACCAAGTTTCTACTTTGTACCATTTCAAAATAGTGGCTATTTTTAGTTTTCAAAGCTTAATATATAAAAAGTATACATTAAAAAAAGCTACAAGATAACAAAAATTTTACAATTTAATATTTATGCATTTTGTACTTGTATTGTAATATATTTGTGCTTATATTGTAATTAAATCTGTGTTGTGTGACGTTCACTTGTACTGTACTTGTACCAACACTTATTATGCTAATTAAAAAAATTAAACTTTCTAAAAGATGATACTAAGATTGATAAAATCCGATCACTAATAACTGATAAGTTGAATTTTTTGTAATTCAGTACATGCTAATTGAATAAAATTTGCCATAACATTGGCATGTATTGTATTACAAAAATTACAACTTATCAGATTTAATTATTTATGATATTATTAATGTCATTTCATATGAGTGCAAGTTACCTATGACCCTTTATTCTAGCTCTGTGCTCCAAGCATCAACACTAGCAATTCCCATACAATTGTTATGGTGGTATTGATCCAAAACTCACCCGCCCATACATATATGGATGTATTGTCCCACCTGTTCGTCCATATATGTATGGTGCTATAAAATACTTTGTAAGTATGATCCATAAACCACTTTCATACATCTTAATTGAACTTCCAATGGCGGCCAGTCTGTAAGAACTTTAGGATTAAGTCCTTCCTATCAGTAAAATGATTAAGTTTATATAATCGTAAAAGCAATTATTATTGCTCTACAGAATGTTTTTGATTTATTTTTACCATTTAAGACCAATGCTTTAAGATAGCTAGTCTACAGAACTCACTCAAGCTGAATACAAATGCCCATTTAACCTGTATTGAACAAACTGACCAATGAGAACAAACTCTTGGTTGCAGATAGTAATAAAATAGAAGCCTTTTGATGGAGGTTCAGTTGAATATTGTTTGCCTTGGCAGCCCGAAAACGCTGAACTAGCTCTGTTCTAGTATCAGATAGCTATGGTAGTAGCTTAGGTTTATGTTTTATTTTCAGTACACACGTGGCTTGCTCATTGTGTTGTGATTAGTGATAGTGACTGATATCTACCGCGGTACTTTATTTTATTGTTTTGGTAAGAAGTTAAGGGTAATTTAGAAACTTAATTAATTATTATTTTTAAGATTACAATAAATAAACAAGCTTCGCAATATTGTCGAATGAGACACAATTTAAAACCAATATTTAAAATTGTATTTGATTTGACAATGCTATATATAAAAACCAATATAGCTCTATCTTCAAGCTTTGTAATGATTTCATTTAAGACATAAAAGAGTAATAAATAATTTTTTTATAAAAATAGACATAACATATTTAATTTATGATAATCTTAGACAGTGACTGGCAAATACTGGTTGCGCAGCACGGAATATTCACTGAAAAATCAAAGTAACCAGTTCAGAGGTAGTTTCTGTTCTAAAAAAAATCAAATAGACGACTTGATTTGGTTTTGTAAATCTATAAGTTGTACTTGTACTTTAATTCGAATTAAATTTATATTTTTAAAATCAAAATAATATTACTTATTTTCTAAATATTAATTAATATTATATTGGTACAAAAACTCAAAATCATTTGTCAGTTATTCTAGAGCACTGGTTTTACTCATTAATCTAACGATCATGTAATACAGTCCTGGCATAGTGAGACTATATTTATATGAGACTGACAATTTGATACATTTAATGGGAAAGCCCCCCATTCAAATGTCTGGGTTTGACCCTGCTCCTTATTATTATTTTTTAATATCATAGTCTGAGTCTTTCCCTCAATCTTTTCATCTTGCCTTTCCTCTACTTACTTCTCTCAACATTCTCTATATTTCTTTATTTCACTGATCCTGTTTATTTCCATCTTCTGTTTTTACTTAACACTAAGTCACAGTTTCTCCGCAACATCCTAAAGTAACAATGTTACTTTTTACATATTATTGCATTTTCAAAAATGGGTCCTTGAAAGTACTTTTTTTAGTCTATTTACGCCAGTGGCATTTTTAACTTATTCTACTAACATTGTTATGGGACATCAGTCAAAACCCACCGAGCAAGCTTTAGTGGACTTCCCGGGATTTGAACCTGTGACATCTCTGCAGAAGTGGCTAGCAAGATCTTGTTGGCAAAACTGTTAGTTTAGCTCATTTTAGTCTTTGTGGAAATTCTCCATATAAGCAGATCATACATCCCCTTTTGGTCCTCCCCACATTGTTATAGTTCAAGGAGTGAAATGAAATGATAAAAAATTCCTTTTAATATTTGTCATATTTACGAAATTCTAATATTTCCTTAAGAAATATTTATATTTACTCTGTGATTATTAGCACTCAATTTCACCTCTTATATGCTCAGCTGAACAGTTTTCGGTTCACCAGGAATTAGTTTATGATTTAGTTGTTCTTAAATTTGGATGTTTTTCAGATTATGAAGAACAAGAGCTAGTTAAAGCCAGCGTAAACGCTAGAGAATATTCTTACAGTCCTTACAGTAAATTCAAAGTGGGTGCAGCTGCAAGATGGTCAACTGGAAAACTTGTTTCAGGCTGCAATGTTGAAAACTTTTCATATCCTGTAGGAGTATGTGCAGAACGTGTTACCATTAGCAAAGCTGTGAGTGAAGGAAACACAGAATTGACTGCTATTGCTGTCTCTGGTCTTTTTGAAGATTCAGAAAAGTTTTTGTTTCCATGTGGCATGTGTTTACAAGCAATAACTGAATTTGCTATTAATGGAGATATTAATATTTATCTTGTTAAACCAGATTTACATAATGTATTTATTACTTCACTTAAAATATTGCTACCTCAAGGAAAACTTGCATAATATGGTCCATAAATTTAATAGTAGGTGATAGGGCAAACAATACCAGAACCGAATTTAATTACCGGTATATTAAATGTTTTAATTTGATAAATGTATCTCATCAAGTATTATGTTAACATTGTTGTATCGTGACTATGTCATTGTGAGAAAAAATGATACAAGTCATCTGACATTAATGTTATTAACGAGTATTTGTTAAAAATATGAGTCATCTATTCATCACCATTAAGGCCGTTTAGTCAAAAAAATTTCAATTTTTTTCAATTTCAATTACTTTATATCAGTTATTAAACGCCTCCCAAGTAGTTCTTTCATTAAAATTACGTTTATAGTTAAAAATACATCACCTCTAAGATGCATATTTGGGCTTTCTTGGTACATGCAGAATTAAGAAACTATTTTCCTGATTATTCCCAAATTTTAAAAACAGACGCTCACAGGACTGGTCTTGTTCATCAGTTATTCTAATTTATTCATTTTGTTTTGTTAGCCTCCAGAACTGTTATATTATAGAAATAATACTGGTTTAGTTTACCTTTTTCTGTCGTAACAGTTCTTCGATTACATTACTGCTATCTACATTTCAAAGCTTCATCATCAGGCTTCCAAAAACATCACTGTTTAAAACATTAAACACTAAAATTATAAAACATATTAAAACACGAGTACAACACATTTTTTGGCTTGCGATAGACACCAACTGATGACTAATAAGCAGGAAACGAACTCAAACATGTTACCCTACTCCCACTTGTTGACCTTGAACTATATTAATTTTCTTCCTTTGTGACTGCATGTTGTTTTTTTAACAAACGTGTCTATGAACAACTTCCTAAACAATCAACAAGCCAGAAATCAAAAGTTCCTGAACATTTAATTTTCAATAGACATAATATTGACAGTTTAGAAAACAATTTAGAAGTTTTATATAAATGCAATAAATCACATTTTATGAATACAATAGAAGAACTCCAAATCTACAATGCTTTCAAATCTGATCCAAGTAATATTTTGAATGACAAATTAAAATACAAGTATAACATACTGTTCAACCGAATAAACAACATGCAGTCACAAAGGAAGAAAATTAATATAGTTTAAGTTTAAGGTCAAGAAGTGGGAGTAGGGTAACATGTTTGAGTTCATTTCCTGCTCATTAGTCATCAGTTGGTGTCTATCGCCGGCCGGCAAATGTGTTGTACTCGTGTTTTAATTTGTTTAAATATTTTATAATTTTAGTGTTTAATGTTTTAAACAGTGACGTTTTTGGAAGCCTTATGATGAAGCTTTATATGCTTTGAAATGTACAAAGCAGTAATGTAATTGAAGAACTGTTACAACAGAAAAAGGTAATCTAAACCAGTATTATTTCTATAGTTATTTTAAAATATGTAATTTGACTGCAAAGTTTATTTCAAATAATTAATATTATATGCTTGTTTTTATTTTATCACGACGAGAAATACAATGTCGTGTTTGGCATCTTATTCTTTTTAATGTCACAGAATTTACAAAATTGATTAACTTTATATACTCAACTTGTAGTTGTACTTTTACCCGCATGTTATAACACAATCCATTCGCTACACACATGTACAGCGAGACACAGCACCTGCACCCGCAGGATCACGCTTAAACGACTTCCTGCAATTATACCCCACCCATCCAAGGGGAGGGGGAGGGGTCAAGTGTATGAGTAGATCGCGGTCAGACGTACAGTCAGCGCTGCGAGAGGAATTCAGTTGTCCCTAAAGCCAGCCGAACCACCTTAAGCACATCTATTCAATATTCTAAAAGATAATATTCTTAACTTTCTTATCAATTTACCAGCAAATAATTATTAAGCATCAATTAAACATAAGAAAATTTTAATTAACATTAGTTTGAATATAAACATAATGCAGAACATTTTTGTTGATAATTGTTTTTAAGTACAGTACTGGTAAACATTTATAAACAAACTAAAAACGATTTTTTATAAAAAATGAGAAAGAATAAAATAAATTCCATTTAGTTGGAAAATAACTTAGTTTAGTCAATTATAACCATTCAATTAATTTTAAATTGAAAATACAGATATTTATCTTTGTTTACTAGTTTTCTTTCTAAACTTTTAAGAGCTTTAGTTTGTGTCATTGATATGTTACTATGAAGATATAAAACATAAGATTCAATTGTTTTAAAATATCTTTTAGTTAAGAAAATTCTAAATAAAATTGACTGTTATTGTCAATCTGTTACAGCCCACTCTCACGTTTAATTACTCCTGTTTACACCTTAATGCTTTGACTGCGGATCCCGTATTTTTACGGAGTAGCATAACTTATGAAGAATGTGGTTCCCGTAGTTTTACGGAATTGATGTTTTAATTGTTTTAAATAGCCTATGAGTATTAATACAGAGTCTGGTACTCTAAATGGTCTCTAGTGATGTTAGTGAGTTCTTTCACCGCTAAAATGCAGACACTAAACTGTTGTTAACTGGATGATGTGAGTTGTAGCCGCTAGACTGCACTACTATTATCTACACGTTTCATAACCATCGTTTAGTAAGTGGACTCTATTTCAAAGTGTAAATAGAGCATGTAAATCAAAAACAAGTATTTTATTAGAACTTGTTTTTACTTATTTTAGTTAGTTTTCTATGAATATGGTAATAAAATTATGTTCAAAAATTATTTTGTTTGCCCAATTGCCCTTGGTTTGATTTTTTTTTATTGCTAAAACACTATTAACAAAAAAGTTATTCTACGATATGTAAACAATTAAATATGATTTTTAATTATATACTGATAAAAAGATGAAGAAATATAGAATCCAGACATTTAAGTAGAACTTTTCTATTTTAATCTAAAATTTTGTTAAAAGTACCAAAAATGGCCAGCAATCTTCAAACGGCTTCCCTATTTAGACACTCAAAGTGTTAGAAACTTGAACACTTCAGTTCCGAAATTAAAATAAAATCATATCAGTACGTAGTGAAAGAACAAAATCAATATGGACAGATTGAGATATTTAATTTTATAAGTTGCATATATAAAGATAAATTAAGTAAGTCTTATCATTGATTGTTTCAAAATCTAAGCAATGAAATATTAAATGCATTTGGAATCACAACTGTTTTTTTTTAACTTGCCCCAGGTTTTCTTATCTTTTAAATTTTCAGGTAACATTTTCACTAACATCTGAATGGTTAATCTGTATTTCTTGTGTAGTCAAGGTAATACTGCTTTGTCACTGGCCTATTCAGCTGCTGAATATAGTGCTCCTGTTACTAAATAGTGTGGCTAAATAGTGTTCATACTAAAGCGGTCGATATCCAACTTAATAGGGTCATGAGAGCTATTAGTGGCAGCCTCATGTCAACTCCATTTCCTTGGCTCTCAGTGCTGTGCAATATAGCTCCTCCAGAGATAAGACATCAGGAGGCACTACTCAAAGAATTCAATAAGATCTGGAATGCCCTGCACCTACCAATTATACAGGATCTCCCACATCAGAATGGTCACTTAAAATCTCGAAACCTACCTCTACGTACTGCTTTCCAATTGAGCAGATCAAACTTCTCGCCCAATATCAGCTGGGCCGTAGCGTTGAACAGTTTTGATGGACGTAATAAGTTCCTTATTAAGGATCCGTCAATACCTGTAGGTGGGATGAACCTCCCTCATAGGGAATGGACACTAAATCGGTTCTGAACTGGTGTTGGCAGATGCAATTACTGGAAGTATAAATGCGGATTGACAGTAGATCAGTCATGTGATTGAGGGGAGTCTATCCAAACAATGGATCACATAGTTACAGAGTGCCCCATGCACTCTTTTACGGAGGGATTAGTCAGCATACACAGAATCAGTGAGGCAGGTGTTAGATGGCTCGATGGATTGGACTTAGCTTTGTGACAGGAGATCACTTTACATTAATAATCAATGAATATATAATCATGATTTTTGGATATTTATCCAAATATACATCGCAGCTTTATAGTTAACAAATGGTAGCTGACAACAAACCATACGGTATATATAAGGTAATCTTAAAATAAACTTCTTTGAAATGTAAACAAAATTTATTTTTAGGCTCTTTCTTCTTTGACCTCTGACTCTCGCCTTTGAGTTACAGCTTTGAAGCAGAATAAAGCATGTATTCTATAAACCAGTTAAATTTACTAAATGAGGTCTTGAGAGGCCACCAGGCCGAGTAAACCAGTACAGTAAACCAGGCCGAGAGAAGTGAGTTTATTGATTTATCAACTGTGCAGAGTGGCCTAAAATATTTTTAAATATAGTATTTATATGTGATGGATGGGAGTTTAGGGGAATAACAACAGAATACAATACTTATTTCTTGTTTGTCATCTTACTCAGTTCCACATGCAAAGGTGACACACCTATTATATTTCCTGTGGTCTCCACAGTGCTTCCTCCTTTTCTAGACACTATCCTACACTAGTCCTCAAACACCTCATTTCTGCAGCTTGTATTCTACTTAGGAGTAGGTTTATTTAAGGAGTACAACCCTCCCTATTCCTTATCAGGCTGCCTTCATGAACCCCCCTGCCAGCCTACCTCATTCGATTGTCTGTCAATTCTACCATATTCTTACCATACATTACCGAAATATGTAAATTAAAAAATCTGTATTTACAGGATAAAATGTAACCTAGGCATTTGCCTGGTACATACATCACATTCTTCATCAACACGTTTTAAAAAAATCTCTCTAACTCAAAAGTCTTAATCGTTACCTTTACTCTGAAAGTTTGTTTTTTGTTTCCAATGTTAAGAAGATTCTTCTTCACTTTAAAAATGACGTATTGAAATTCATAAATTAATAAACTAATACACATGGAAGGTCTTAAACATTAAAATTTTAGTTTACAAAAAACTTGAAAGTTTTGAAAAAATTAGTATAAAATTATAAAAAAATATATATATATTTTGAACCTTACACTGTCGATAGGAAATTCAATGGGAAAAAACATTCTTCTTAGTACATTTTAGAAACATTTAAGGTTTTTTAGTTATTTCCCTTTTTCAAATTTACAATAATTCACAATCAAGAATATTGATAACTTTTAAATTCAATCCCTAAGGGATTCCATACCAACCCCCAGTAATAATAACATTGAAAATATTTTAATATTTATTCATATTGGCAGATCAAAACATACACAAATCATTGTAGAATTGGATAGAAATCATTTTAA
Source organism: Stictocephala bisonia (assembly GCA_035578905.1). NCBI lineage: Eukaryota > Metazoa > Arthropoda > Insecta > Hemiptera > Membracidae > Stictocephala > Stictocephala bisonia. The sequence goes on along the minus strand of JAQJVL010001199.1, from coordinate 40,473 downwards.
TAATTACAAGCCATCAGTACAAGAGATTGCCAAATTTAGAGAATCTTGTAATTATGCACCCCACATCTCCAAAGGGAGGGGAGTTGAATAATGTTTAGATTGTATAGGGAAAAGTGAAGAAGGATGGAAATAAAGAAGGTTGAGCAGATCCGATTAATCAAACAGATCCACAACACATGGCCATGAACAGTTAGTTGAGCATAGATAATTGAAAATAAATAATGTACTATAGTTAGTATTTTTAATTAGCATTTTTATTTTAAAAATAAAAAATATTGACAATTGTAAACGATTTTGTACAACAATTGATAAGTAAAATCATCACTGTTACTTAAATTATGGTTACATAAAAATATATTTGTTTGGAACTCTAGAAATCCATATTTTTTATTGTGTTTAAAACAATTAATATCTATGTACAAGATGCTATATTAACAAAAATATACATTACAATAGAGATGGAAATTATATAAAACAGCTGAAGATACTATATGTTAAATATAAATATGTTCCAGTGTTCATAAACAACATATCTGAACAAAAGTTGAATCAGTGACATGTGACTTAAGAGACTGAGAATGGCTTTGGTTGTATGGGAAATAGTCAGTTACAAGCCAACAATCCCCTTTGCCTCTTATTCAAAACGAAGGTCAGCAATTTTCTATAAGAGCAAAACTCATCCACCAACAGCAAAAGACTAAGTATATAATCACCCAAACTTTAGTGACCTTGTTATAATACCGCTGTTGTTATAGCGGTTATAATTAGGATATATTAGTTTTTGGCTCGTGAAGTGCAAAGTTGAAATTCTATTGTTATATAACATACTTGTATTACATACTTAAACCTGTTTTATATAAAATATTAATGATATTTTTGTCATGCTCTGTGTGTCTTTACATGTGACGTAATCTGATTAATCTGGTGTCTACCAATCACAGTAAGTGTACAAAGTCTATTATATACATGTGATCAACTTGAACAGCTGAGTCTCAACTTAGAAGCCCACTGAGGAGAAGGGCTGGCAAACCCCTTTTTCTCTGCCTCCTCCTGTTTATCGAATGGTGATGACAAAATCTTCAGAAGTCGCTCAACCTAACAATAACAACACATTGATTTTTTTTTTTTTTATTATTATTACTCAAGATTTGATCAATTATGACTTAAATTAATCTTACTTTTGATTCGTAGTAGCCCAATTTGAGGATTTTAAATTAGGATAAATAACAATAAACCTTACAGCCAGTTGAAAAATTTAAAGCAAGTTCAAACAATCCCGGGCATTTATTCTAGTTTATTATAAAAAAGTTGCAGATGAAAAAGAAGGTTTTATCATGCCTTGAACACTTATAACTCAATCTAAAGTTCTTGAATTAAAATTAAAAAAAAAAAAAAAAACTCTGTGATGAAACTGGCAACATATTCATAATGAGAAACAGTTATTGACTTATAAAAATCATACAATTTTTTAACAACACATTTTTTTTACTTAAACCCTATTGAACACTTGAAAAAATTTCAGAAAATTGGTTTGGAGTATAAGTATATAATGGTTTTACTAGTTTAGAAAATTTTAAGACATTTTGGAAATATATTTTTATAAGGGAAAATATTCAACTGTTTAGCGAGTGCACATTCTGGCTTATGACAGGACGTAGAATTTATCTGTAAAGCTGATATATTAGCCTGTGGTCTTCAAAGAGCTCAAGATTTAAAATTTGTTTAATTATTAAACAATTTATTAGATTAAGGAGTGATTTTATGACAAGTATGTTTCTCTTTAACAATTTCCTTACATCTAATGAAAATGGCTGGTTAAATTCAATAACCTTAATTAAATTTGTTAAGTCATGACCACACTATGTGGATTGACCATATTGTTAAACAATGTCGATCGACATGGTTATCTTTCGATTAGTCCACATTACTCAGTATATGTGTACTAGTCGACCAACATACATTCATACTGAATGTGTTTAATTTTATTGAACCTTAATGAGTTATAGATAATATTGCAGTTGCGGCAGCTGCAATTATCATTGCAGTTGCTGGGAGCCAGCAAAATTGTCATTGTCGCCCTTGGAGGTTTTGGGTACGGCCCAGCCTTGTTCAAAGCAGAAAAAGTACAATTCTGAAAGAAACCGCAATCTACACTAACCCATTATGCTGTTTTGTATTTGTATTCTGAATTGGTACAGTCCCACAATAATCTGTCATTGTGACAAATTTCAATAAAAGTGATACTATATATTGGAGTGATAAATTTTCGTCACTCCAATTCATCGTGAGCATGGAACTATTAAATAAGTACATTTTGATACAAAAAATAAACATTCTTAGCAAAATTAAACAGAAAGTATATTGGAAGAACTTGAGCAACACTGGTGACACGTCCACACTGCTGTGTGCTCAATATTACATCAATTGCCTCTGATATGTACCGGCTTGATTTGGGTTGCATTCGATTCAGCCCAACAATGGCTTGACATTACACGTTTGAACGACACTGTCGACTGACATAGTGTGGACGCAACTTAAGGTTTACGTAGCAAAAATATTGAATCAATTTAATAAAAATTGTACCAAGCAACATCTGTTTTGTTTCTTTGAAAATATATACTACTCATAATTATAGTGCTTTGCTTGATAAAGCATGTTTTGTCAAATTGGCACTGAATTAAAAAAATTATAATTAAAGATTGTCTTATTTTACTAGGCGAAGTTAGGGCTAAGGAGCTCTCTCTAACACTTAACCTGGGGACCAACGGCTTTACGTGACTTCCGAATTAAGTACTGGTCTGTACAGTGCCGGATTAAGCACTAGGCAAATGAAGCAGCCACTTTGGGGACTCAGGTCCTGGAGGGGCCTCGAGAGGCTTCAAAGGAAAAACATGTTTTTGATCACAAGTAAATGGTTTTAACGTTAGTAAAATTATGTAGGGGCCTAACTTAACCATAATATTGTGTTAATCTCGTTGGTGCGTAAAACAACTGGTGTGTAAGTATCGTACTAGGTAAGATACTGTGAAAGCAGAGTGGAGTGAAGTCAGTGGGCCTACGGGAGGGAGGGAGGTGTAATGTGAACAAACTTGACCTTGAGTGAGAGTTTAAGACTGAACAGATCTTTAATGCTGGCTCCTGGCCGGCGTGTATGATTTATTTTATTTATTGGCAGCCTAATGATACATTTTATTAACATTAGGCTGCCAAATGTTAGTAAAATGTAACAACTATTGTAGTTTAACTCGCCAAAGATATACATAACCATAAAATATACAGGGTGTAGTCTGTTTGATCAAAACAAAAGGAAAATTAAATAGGTACAATTTTTTTCCTTGAAAACAAATAAAAACCCTTTATTACAATTACTCTATTAGCCATCATTTTTTATCCCACAAATTTTGTTAAATAGATGTTACTTAACTAAATAGATTAAAACTTTGTTTATGTTTACATATATTGTAAATATACAGTTTGTATAACAAAACATCACTGTCAGCCAGATACAATTTCTTGTTTCAAAATGGTAGTACTTTTAGTGCATTTAAAGCTGTTTTAATTTTTTAGCTAGGGGGATGACGTTGTTCGCGTCCACAGCAAATTTTTACAACTATACGAATCCTCTGGGTAGTTCTTAACTAGCAACAAACCTGGTAGCTGGGCCGTCACAAATTTGTGATCTCCCACCTATGACAGCTACCAAAAGGCCCTTTTGAGGACGAAGTTAATTATAAAATAATAGGTTCTGTGTTAAATGTAGTCCATTTTTATGCTGAGGGCAAGGTAAAGAGTGAGCGCATGAGTAAGATCCTTCTAGGAAACAATGTATATATCCTTGCACTTCAAGAGACACACAAAGAAGACAATAAAATGCAAGAGGCAATATTACTGGTTACAGACTTATTGATTCCATTGGGCATAGGGTGTATGGTATTGCAACTTATGTAAAGAATGACATGGACAATGTGTCAATTACCCATAAGAGCTCTGATGGTGACATCTATGTCTTGGTAATTAAAGTGCCAGAAACTACAATAGTTAATGTTTATAAGCCTCCCAATATCTAGTGGCCTGACGATAGGATTTTGCCAAGTCTTGAACACCCTTTCCTCTATGTGGGAAACTTCAACATTCACCATAGCCAATGGGGCTACAACACCAACGATGAGAATCACAGAAAGCTTGCTGATTGGGCTGAAATTAACAACCTTTCCCTGATCTTTGATGCTAAAGATTCAGCCACATTTTATTCAGCTTGTTGGCGTCGAGGTTACTCCCGCGACTTAAGCTTGTGTTCATTTGAACGATCATCAAGCCCAAAACCAATTAGGAAAGTTTTTGGTGCTTTTCCCCACTCTCAGCATAGGCTAGTAATGGTTTCAGTATGAATCCCAATTCCCATAATTCGATCTTTTCCGAGGCCTAGATGGAACTTTAATAAAGCATACTGGGAGGCCTTCAACACCAGGTTCATTCATCCTACAATAAGAAATTACGATCGTCTCACAAGTCTCATATTTTCCATTGCTAAAGCTTGCATAGCGAGGAGATACAAAAAGGAGTATATACCAGGATCAGATGACTTTACAAAGAGTTAATTGCTACCCAAAACTCCAGTGCAGTTAATCTGCTGCTGCCTTCTGTAGACAGTCCAAAGAGAGAAAATTGGCTTAAAACTGTTGAAGATATAAACTTTACTCACACCAGTAGAAAAGCGTAGTCACTTTAATGAAACTCTCTACTGGTAAATCACCATATCAAATAGCAATGCTCCACCTGAAGGCTTCTAATATAACTAAACGAATAGTCAGCTTATCAAAGTCAGCCCGCCATCCTTCTGACAAAATGTGCTTTACAAGCATGAAATTTAATGAAATTGAAAAGAGAAAACTGTTCTATTGTGGTGGATGGTTAGTGCCCTTAAAATATGAATTGGTGGGGTGACGGTGAAGTTTTTTTTGGAGGTGGGGGCTGGTTAGGTGGGTCTAGTCGTCTATGGGTTGATGAGTGTAGTGGGTGAGCCTAATGACCTTTCTTGCTTTGGGGCCACAATGGGCCTTAATCCAGCTCTGGGTCTGTACTTATACTTTATTTTTGTTAGCTACAGATTATAATTTTTGTCTTTAGTGATCATGGTTAAATCACAACAGACAACGTTTTTTACATAACATTCAGCTATTTATGAAGTATAAAACACTAACCTCAACAAAGTTGCCATCTTCTGCCTCCTTAATTGCGCTTTGTGCCATCCAATTACGCAGCACATAGCGAGGATTTCGACTACACATTTCTTTGCGTCGCTGCTCATCTGTAACTTCTGCCAAGATACAAACAATTGAGTTATCATAAAATACTCAGTTATTTAGTTTTATTCTTAATTATTGCATGAAGAAAATATAAGTTTTAAAACTAACATATATGTAGCAGAACTTGCATACAATGGAATCACTCTTAACAGAGAGGCCCATCATGGTTTAAGAGAAACCATGATTGTTTGGGATCTTACATGATGTTTTCACGCTAGTTTGGCTGTATCAATTTTACCTGGCCCAGGACTAATTTTTGAAGGGATTCCGAAACAATGTTATTAACATAAGAGCTTTGATATGATTACACCAACTTAAAGTGGTACCAATATCTTTACTGAATTAATACAACTAATTGAGTAAATGGTAGAAAAATAATACACTATAATTGAATAATGAAACATAACAACTATTAAAAATGAATTAACAAAAACATACTGTAATTGAATATGAAACCTAAAAACTATTAGTAAAATAATTAACAAAGAGTACAAGGACAGTGATTACAGATCCTTTGTAGTGATCATGATTGTATAGCTCCAAGTTAATTAGCATATTCTTAGGCAAACTAAAAGAATATCAAGTCCGTTAAATACAAAACTTATTTTTGTGTGACACTGAAACCTTTTTCAAATATAGTTGAAGAGAAATTCTGTTGGGTTAAACCAAACAATATTCCCTGATAGTTGGATGGAGCGAAGTTACGTACGTCCTGTCTGTATGGAAGTTTGCTGACAGTTGAGAAAATGACAATTGATGGGAAGGATAGTTGAATATTTGACAATGACTACAAATACTCTAAGACGAAAAGTTCTTATGGGAATTTTTCAGACAAGCGGGAGGGAAGCTTACGCAAACAGCCACTACGAGCGCTGCTCAGAAAGACAGGGAGCAGGCGGGCGAGCGCTCGTGCCTCCTAGTGGCCGTTTGCGTAAAGTCGAGTTTCTACCTGGACGACTGGTCTGAAATTTTAACATGGCTACTTTTCGTCTTAGTGTATTTGTAGTCATTGTATTTGATCTATTGATGACATGATTATATTCTTATCAGATGAGATATACTCAATGAGATTCAAAGAGCCTTACTCTTAAACTATTAATTATTTTTCAGGGTTTATTAGCAATATAGTCTATGGTCACTTACACATTTAAGAGAGTTTCAGTAATAAGACCAGTGAATTTATTTGTTGATCTTGTACTGTAATAAAGCACCATTCAAATTTATTAATAAATAAATATTGGAGTAGGTTATTGATTATTTCTTCAAGACATCCATAAAATCTATCTTTTTCAACTCCTTCTGAATCTTTTATGGGGCATATACGCTGACCAGAGGGATTTATTTAAAAATGTTCTGTTTATGCTCCTTGTACAGAGTTTTTATTATAAGGATTGATATATAAAACTGTCACACTCTACTTTCTTCTAAATGCAAATCAGTCTAACTATATCTCTCTTAATATGTGTTTAGTGTTAAAATTCTCCTGCCAAAAGACATCCATTTTCTTGAAGAGCACTAGCATAAATACTTCTTTCTTCTAGTTCCTTTGAAAAACCATCTAAGCTATTCTCTGATCAAATTTATGTTCAAATTAAATAAAATAAGTCTCTGGCCATCATATTTATTTCTACAGAAGAATCAGAAGAAGATGAAAAATTTCAGATTTCAAGAATGTTTTGAAGAAATAATCAACAACATACACAAATATGCTTTAATTGTATATATATTCTCAAAACAGTTCAAACATGCAACAGTCAAAGAACATGTACTTATCGAATGGTAACTGTGGTTTTCAACGTCATTTAGCTCACCAGACTGGTTTAGTTTCTCTCTATACAGGTTAGTGAACTGTGGATAGTCCTTGTGTTGAGCCAGAGTTGCGAGAGCCCAGTGAGTCCCAGGGCAAGGATTGGCCATAGATTCCAACTTAATCTCACTAAGATCTCTGAAAGTCATTGTGAAGTCTGCTTTGGTCTCCTCCAGAATCGACATAAACATCATCACCAAATCAGGCTCTGATTTTGACAGACCTAACTTCTGCGAGTACGTTTTCCTGGAAAAAAAGCCTATTAGAAGATTTTCTGCGAGAAATTTGATACAAGTGAACGTCACACAACACAAATTTATTACAATATACGTACAATATTTTATATTCGGTAAATCACATAATCGATCACCACGTAATATTTGTACATTTTGTACTTATATTGTAATAAATATTTGTTGTGTGACGTTCACTTGTATTCTACTTCTACCAATATGTAATATGAAACTATTTAAAGAAATAATTTCATCATTATGTCTCAAATAACCAGATAAATATGGTCCAGATATTTACTTATTAGCTTTTCTTCAGCTTCTGAACTATCTTACAATATTAATTCAAGCTTGAATTATTACAGTTTTCATACTTTTTAAATAAATAGTAAGTCCCTTTTTCTAATATACATTGTTTTTACCGATTTCATTTTAAATTATACTTCATTTCAAGTGCTAGATAGTACATTCTTCAAATATACTGTATATTGATTTTTTTTGTTTAAAGATATATCAATTAAGACTTAGTTTTTGCTTTCCAATTTTTATTGTTGATTTCTTGACAATCACTTAAATGTAACTTCAAGGATAGGGATAAAAACTTAATACTGAAAACCAGCTGCTCAAAAACTTGTATCTAGGCCAACTGCTTGGCAAGTTTTTTATTTATAATCACTGTTATCCCATTTTCTCCTTTAGACCTGGATACAGTTTTTATTTTTAGTTAAAAAAGGTTAATTATGATGCTGTATTAAATTATGATTATATTTCATAACTGCATAAAAAGGAATATGCTGATTACACATTAATGAATACAACTGTTGACAAATTAATGAATTAAAAACATCAGGTCTATCTAAGTTCCTTGCTGATATCTCAGGGTCATACAGTGATAACATTTCTTTTGGGGGCCAACAGTTGATATTTGTATTGAAAGCTTTATTCATTATTATCAAGTTGAATAAAGCCTGTACTGTAGATAGATTTCTAAACACCAGCAATGCAATGATGTCTTTAGTTTCTTGGTCTCACTTATCTTTAACTCTACAGTAAGTATGTTCAGGAGCCATGCATTGTTGGATGATGGCTTTTTTGCATAAAGGTTAGTATTATGAATTGCAAATTAATATTGTTCACATATTGGTACCTTGTTCATGTATGTCCTTAATTGTTGGGACCAACCAACCAACAATAAATAGTATTTTTGTACACACGACTTGAAAATTTGGAAAAATTCCAAAAGTTATCCTTCTTCCTTCGTAGTGTGAGCTGTTTAGATTTACGAGGGTTGTCCGTAATTAAGGTCTCCAATGCTTTTTCACATAGTAAACATCATTTTATTACAAAACCAATTACAGATTCTGAAATACAAGATATTTAGATATTTTTCAATGTTCTTCCTGTTATGATCAATGCACTTTTGGAGTCTCTAAGGAAGTTTTTCATAACCACGTCATACAATTCTCCTGACAACTAGTGGTTGTTTCACCGCAAATTCCATTCTATTCAAGTGTTGTTTTAAGTTGGGGAACAAATAGGAGTCACAGGGGTTAAATCAGGGCTGTATGGTGAATGGTTTAACACCCGAGTTTGACAATGAGGTCTGTCATTGTTCAGGTGACGTGAGGTCAGCCATTGTCATGGAGCAAACAAATGTCGGTCCCTCCTATTTTTCTCTATAGAACAACAAAATCTTGTTCCCGTTAGTCTTAGATATGTCCTCTATCTGTTCGGATATCTCTCACGAAGTTATTTGTCGATTCGCAAGCAAAAGTTTTTCAACTTATGGTTACAGTCTCATTGATGGACATCCGCGTCGTGCACGTTTGCTCAGTTGTCTGCAAACTCCCTAAACCACTTACACATATTCTTTCATGGACATATTCTCTCCATTCACATTGATCAACTTGTGATGAGTTTCAAAAGACAGCAAGTTATACTTGGCGGAAGTGTCGATATCACCTTCCATTGTAACAGCTGCTAAGCCAAGACTGAGTGTCTCAGAGATACTGGGCTGGCCAGAATAGTGGTAGGGAAGCAAGGAACACTGCGCTGTTGTCAGATTTATGCTACAGAAGCTCATTGGAGACCTTAATTTACAGACAACCCTTGTTATTTCAATATTTGTTTAAAACTCTCATTATTTAAATAGTAACTGTGTGCCAAAATAACTGAGACAAAAGTGTTGGCCCTCAAACTATTACACAGAGTTATTAGCAGTCAACAGTATTGTATTGAATGGCAGATCTGCAGTAAACATGGTACGAATCACACTCAATACATGACTTACATTGGGAACACAGATGATAAAGTAATGTTACTTCACTCACCCAAAACAAAAAAATTACTTTGTAAGATCTGAGTGTTAGGATGTAAACGTTTATTTCTTATATATGGTACTCACATAAGACTGTCTTCTATGTACTTTGCCTCTGCACTCAGCAATGTTCCAGCCTGTTCACGCTGAGTCTCAGAGAGAAGGGGAGACAACGCCTGTGCCAGCTTCATTAAGTTATACATTATAATCTTTAACAAATACACAATTTTTATTTAATAAAATAATCATATCATTGTTCAGCTGGTTGGTAATTAATTACAATTTTATTTTTATATACAATTTACCAGTTTGATTTCTCAGTAACAATTTGTTTTCAGATATTTTATTTTGTATATTTCTTTAACTTAACAATCTTACTATTATATAAAAATCTAATGGCGTCTGTCTGTCTGTGTGTGATTTACTCAATAATACAAAACTTACTGGAACCATTCAGCTGAAATTTTGTATGAAAATTCTTAGAGTCTGTGGTAAACACATAGACCTCTCTTTATTTTGAAATTCAATCAGGGCACTGCCTCAGGGTCTCTAAGAAGTATCAATGCAAGCCCTATGGCAATACTAATTTGACAATTGTTTATAATAGTTTCGTTAATCAGCTGTTGGAATAAAAAACAACTTACATAGTTCTGAAGTAAATACTGTACCAAACCCATGGTAACTAGAAAAGACGGTAGGTATCACGATGAGGCTGGGAGGCAGACATGGGCAAAATCAGTTTATTTGTTTATTCTATTAAATACTAAATCTACCAATTGCATATTATTGACATAGTACGCTAATTATTGACTACTTATTAGCTGGAATTGTAATCACAGGAATTAGAATAGCATTTTTGTGTTTATTTTTGCCATTTCGTCCATATAATGTTATCGAAGATGCGTGTGATACCTACCATCTTCTTTTCTAGGTATTGTGTACCAAACTGAACCACAATGCACTTTTTCACTATCACAGTATATTTAAACACATAAACATACAGAGACGACACAATTAACATTTGGGGACAAGCATAAGCACGGCACTAGCGCTCATATCAACAGGAGCAGAGAAGCACATATTTCTGCAATATTTACATTTACACAGTGTTATTTGAGCTGTAGGAGTTAGAAATTTACTGTCAAAATATGGAAGGATGAATATTGATAAGTTACAGTAAGTACCTGAATTAACAACTAAGTTTATTCACGCTCTTATCCTACGTAAATCTAACATACAATCATTACAAGCGGTTAAATGTGACAAGCACGCCGCTAGCCTATTGGCCAATCACCGGTATGCGATGTTTACATTGACAGCTGGTATTAGTAAATGTCAAATAATTTGTCATGACCCTTTTTCTATTGATATTATTCCATTTCTTTGCAAGACACAATGCAGTACAACGGTATTGGGTTGTAGTTGTATGCTCCTGCTATTAGGAGTGTTAGCTAGCTCCACAGCACTACAATGTGAGTGTTCCTACTGGATGTTTTATATTGTATCATTATACAGATGCCAGTAGGTACATATCACACCTAACCTAGAGTTTACTTATTTCATTATGTTTTGTATTACTGAATGCAATAAGCACAATATAAATCAACGTAAACCCCGTACGAAGGACAGTTGCTGTGCTAGTACTATATTAATAGTCGTCAAGATAGGAATAATTCTGAAGCATCGATACTGCTGATGCCTGGAGATGTTTTTTGACACATAGAAATTTGACTAGTTGTGCATCGGGTGATTAGACTGAATTGATTTTTCTATGCTTTGCACACCTGTAAATTTAATCTTACCGGGTTTATACTGTTCTGTTAAGTATATTTGGATGAACTAGACTTGTTTTGAGATCTCAAGGGCACCTGAAAGTGTTAAGGATGTCCTGTCTGGGAAGGAAAATTTATTGTGTGTAAAGATTTGAAATATCTTTTATAAATTGGCTGACTGACAAAAGGCCATGGTATCAGTCAATCTGGTGGTTGTCATATATCTAGCGGATTTAATCTCCTGTCTTATTTCTTGGTGGTGTGGGTAAGTTTAATTGTGTTCAACAGGCGGGGGAGGGGGTGAGTGTAAAACTCAACTTACATCGGGTTGCCTTATGTAACAGTAGCGGGCCTCATGGTCGGATGCGTTGGGGACATACTCTGGATCGTATGACTCTACAAACCCAAACGGCCCATAGTCAATGGTGATTCCCAGTACACTCATGTTATCAGTGTTGAGGACACCGTGTGTGAACCCAACTGCTTGCCATGCAACCACTAAGTCCGATGTTAACCGGGAGACTTTACTCAGGAATGTCAGCACTTTATCTTCAGATGATGGATCAATTTCTGGATAGTGCTCCTGAAAAAAAAAAATAAATAAATAAAATGCATTGAATTAATTTAGATTTTGCTGTACAACTAATATTTTTTATTGCTAAACTTTATTTATGATAAAAATCACATTGTGTTACTATCCAATAAACAATACAATATTGTCAAGGCTTCATTTCATACTTCTAACTCATGGTAACTGGAACATATGTAGGTATCACGGTGATGCTACCCAGTAGACAGTGATGTCACTTGGGCAAATCAGCTGGTTTAATTATCCTATCAATAGTGGTAGCAAAATTGACCACAGTACAAGTAAACGTCACACAACACAAATATATTACAGTATAAGCACAACATTCACAAATATACTACAATACAAGTTCAAAAATGCACAAATACTATGGTGGTTGATTTTTGGCAAACAACGTTCACTTTCCTCAGAGGGATTGACAAAAGAATGAAAAATGGTGTTCAACTACTATAATTATACAGGCCTACTAATAAACGACTACATTGGCTAGAATCACCAAAATGTATATTACAAATAATCTATATCTGTAACTAATTTCAGTTTTTGTAAAGGTTTATTTGGCAAATAATTTATAAATCATACAATAAACATGCGAGTACTGAATTTTTAATCAAAGTACGTCTTAGGTCTTATATTTATGAAATTGTATAAAAATATATAAAACAAAATAACCCAACAGTATATTTTTAAATAAATCTTTAAATAGCTTATTACATATTAGTAGAAATAACAACCATGTGAAAAATCACACAAGTCCAGCACTACAAGAAGAAGATACATATAAACTGTGAACAACAATGTTGATAGATGATCACGTTACTTACCATCCTCAGACCAGAGGATTCACAAAGACATCCAACTATGTAATGATTCACTCATTTCAAACTAAGCGGTTAGTAAGTAGAGTTTTTTAAGTACAACTGGCCATCTACTGTATAGAGCAATACATGTATGTATGTACTTATTGTAAGTCAGTGGCCTAATACTTAGTGAGGTCTGTGATCAGAGCAGGGTGTTTGCAACCATATGATATAATCCCTTGTTATATGTATATAAAATAGTAATTTAAGAAAAAACAAATTCTTAAAGCTAATATGTTAACCATGTAATGCTAAAAACGTAACACATTTTGTAAGTGGTTAGCTGATCACCACAGGATGTTCATTTATCATTGGGCTATTAAAAATAAATAAAATGCCAATAAAATTTTGTTTGAATATTCTGTCTTTTTTTCTTTTTTTTTTAAAAAAGCTTCACTCACCAGTTGACATGGGCCTGCAGGCCTGTGCATCAACTTTATTCAACGAGTGAAGTACCAACTGTTGGCTGAGTGGGGATTCGAACCTTGGACCTTGCCCTCCACAGTCCGAAGCCTTAGCCACTGAGCCACCACGCTGTACGATGTTTCATATGGTACATAAATTAAATTAATTCTGTAGTATAAATGCATGAGACTTGTGTCTTAAAAGGTTGTCCGATGAACATGATGGACAATAATTTATACTCTCATCAGCCTCATTTTTAAAGATTAGAGGTATATTAGGGTGCATCAAAATCTAAATTACATTCAATCCTGTACTTGCAGAAAAGTTAAATAAGAATCATTTAGAAAACCTGACATGAGATATTCTTGTAAAATACATTTTACTGGATTGGTTATGCAATAAAAATAAAACTATGGTAAATTTTAAAAGCAATTTAACTCATTGACAGACAATAACGTTTGTTATAAATTGTATTAGGTGACATGCCTGCTATAGCAGTCATGACTTAGTTACTGTATATAGTCGTGACTGCTATAGCAGTCATAATTAAAAAATTAATAATTAAACTAATTAATTTTCTAATTATAACAAATCGTTGAGTGGTCAAGTAGTTCTTATTTCATTTATATATAAACTTGTAATTTTGGGCAAACCTTTTTCACAGCCGATAGCCCTTATCAAACAGTTGTTTACAAGTAGACATCTTACAGAACTTTCTCAGGACCTTACTGTGGTTCTTTTCATGGTCATGACAATGTTGCCTCTAAGAAGAAAACTACTAAAATTCTAACTTCTGTTGAGACATCAAGTCATTCACGTAACGTTCCGCCACCAGCTAATTAGAAACGATCTAACATCCTGACTAACATCCTGCTACCTGAGATATCGTCAGAGTTAAAAAACAAGACTAAGAAGCAGACTTTCTATAGTTTCTTACAATGTGACGGTAACCCTCACTATTGCCCAGGAAAATGTCTTTCAGATTGGCATACTCAATAAATGTATTACTCATTTTGACAGCTACACTATAATTGTAAGACGTTTACAATTTTTATTCTGTTTTTATACGGTTTTATGGTTATATTGACTCATTTGCATTGTATTTCTTGAATTTTGTACAGTACATTTTATTGTTTTATTGAAAACGTGACGACTGCTTTATCATAACCTATTTATTATTCTGATGTGCAGTCATGACTGCTATAGCAGTCCTAGTTTTTTTCTCTTCCATGCAAACTTCCGTGTTGTAAGTAGACTTGCCATATTGATTTTTTTTCTAAAGGTCAAGGACTCACGAGGTATGAAAGTGTCTCTCTGGAGGTGCTCATAGGCTATGACTGCTATAGCAGTCACGTATTTTGAGGTAGCCAAGGTTTTGAAGCGGGCTTTTAGTAGTCACTCATCAGGACTGCCATAGCAGTCATATCCATCAATGTGTTAAGATGTTTTTGACAGTTCAAATAGTTAATTTTTTGACATAAAAATACAGTCCAAATAGTTTTTGACATATAAAATTAATTTAAAGTGCCCAATTTCATTAGTATCAAATATAATACAAATTTAAAACTCAATTAAAAAATAGGGCTAATTAGAGTAAATTTGATGTATGTCTATGAAAAGCTTTTAAAATGCTCAAAATAGAAAATTTGCTTTGCCATGAAAATTTTGTTCATTTATATTCTTACAGCACATTTCTACAGGAATGAAAATCAAGTATATAATAAACAATAAATAAAATAATATAATTACTTCTTTGTTATTTACCACACTAATTAATTGATTTATGAAATGAATCAGTTAAAATTGTATGAATAACATTATTTTTAATTCAATATGTAACGATTATGTAGAATGATTTAAAAAAAAAAGTAAAATAGGATGTATAGTAATGATGATAAATCTTCAAGCTAATTCTTTTCTAACTCATTACTAATATTCCGAAGAGATACTGAGATAAATAGCCTCCACTTAGTTCTTTGTCAAGATTCAAGATTTTTTTATTTTTCATAACACATTATATGCACGAGCAATGTCAATAATAATAAATTCATAAGAACAATTCTCAATTTGAAAAAAAATAAAAAGTAACAAGAATACTAACAATTTACAAACAGTGCCAAGATTTAGTAAGTCATGGACACCGTAAAACGATTGTTAAAGTAAAGTGTTTTAGATTTTCGTGGAATTTGCGATTAGTACCTCAGTTTTAAAGCATA
This sequence comes from Stictocephala bisonia, assembly GCA_035578905.1. Lineage (NCBI taxonomy): Eukaryota > Metazoa > Arthropoda > Insecta > Hemiptera > Membracidae > Stictocephala > Stictocephala bisonia. The sequence continues at coordinate 24,971 of JAQJVL010001199.1, read as the reverse complement.
TAGACAGAAAATGAACATTTTGATACAGTTATACATCACACAAAAAAAGTGAGATTCTTTGGAGTTTGAATATTTCATGGTGGGCGCAGTGAGGCGTAGAAGTTAATGAACTTTGGCTAGCAAATCAATTGTCAAACTGATATTGTTGGTCAAACATCAATCTTAAGCTCTCCTTCTAGTAGAGGATATATCGAGATGAAAATAAATGAGGATATAATGCTGTTTTTGAATTATTTTTGTTCTATTTAATACAAATACAAATAATTATAAATAATCCTGAAATGAAAAATTCACATTATTTGTCCTGAAATGACGCTTTGTAAATAAAGAAATTGTTGGTATAAATTTCTTCCTACAAATTAAAATATCAATGAGCATACACAATATGTCTAAGAAGCTATTTCTGCTACTTAACCTATATAAATACAAATTACACAATTGTATACAAAATGTACATTTAACGCTCGATCCGGCATTTTACGAAATTTCGTACAATTTTTTCGTCACCAAACTGGCATTGTACGAATTTTCGTACAATTGCAGCGTCGAAAATTTACCATATTTATAATGCGCAAAAATCGAGCTACTTCGATGTTTTTATACTCTATGTACTCAACGTGAACAGACGATTCCAGTGGTATGCAACAACGCACACTGCACTCTATCAGCGTTATTTTAAAACGTAGTGAAAGTTGAAGAAGGAAGCCAGTCTCTGAGTCTCGCCATTTTTGTTGTTGTTTAGTCTGCCGGACCCGATTTCAACTACGGTAAATAATTATCGTTTACAGTGTAATTATCACTTCTAGTGTGTTTAGAAGTGTATTATATTGTATTAGAGCATGTTTTTAGCTAAATTTTAGTATATAATAGAACTCTGTAGTGTTTATAGAAAATTTGTATCATATTTTTGAATGTTATAGTAACCGTGGTTACTAATTTTCAGGTTTTTGTATACGTTCCAGTTAAAAATTTATAAAAAATAATTTTACTTACAAACCTATATAAACTATATATTTTCTGAAACTAGATAAAATTTAGAACATTTTGGCTATCTCACATTTCTTTTTTTATCATCACAACATTGATCATAGGGGGTGGTCCCCCCCTATTTTCCGCGATTTCTAAAGAAAATTACAAATATTTCATAACATAACAACAACAACAAAAATGTATAGGTTATGAATTATGTATTATATGATAGCCCACATTCTTGTGAACAGTTTGATACCACACAATTGTACTTTTATTATAATATAATATTTTTTATGAATTTTATAAAACATCAAAAATCACCAAAAATGACCCGACATTTTGAGCAAAAATGACTGCCGGATTGAGGGTTAACATATAAAAAATTTATTTTTACTTTAAATCTACCTTGAGTATAAAGTCAAAAAGTTTTTTCAACAAGTCGATTTCATTTTTCTTAGCAGGCAGTTCAAAAGAGCCAAAGCGGAACCATGTGGGAGCAAGTCGTAATACTACTGCTGTTTTTTCCATTACTGGGTTGCCATCATACATTGGATCTCGCAATGTAAGGTCATCATCGCTTGCTACTATTGCAGCAGCTCTGGATGTTGGTATACCTGGACAAAAAGTGATCACTTTAAGTAGACAATAATTCTGAACTGTTAATATTGTTCAGTACCTAGTATACTGTACAAGATATTGAGGGAGTTTCAAAATTAATATTGGGTTTTTAGTGTTGGTTATTTGTTTGCTATTTACCTTAAAAAATTATAAATGGCAAATTAAAATTGGAACACAATTGGAATACAAAGATACACCAGTGACAGTTGCTTCACTGAAAAAGAAAAGCCCATAAACTTTTTGCTGGGGTATGACACTAAATAGACATAAATTTTGAAGTCTTGTTCCAAAAGCACCATTTTCTAGGGATTTTCTGACTTTCAGATATGCATGTTATAAGTCTTGACTGCTTTACTTAGGTGAAATGTTGATTTAGTATCACTGAAACAATATGATTAAGCAAATCTTCATAGTCAAAAATCAATATTTAGCTGGCAAAGTTGGTAAGTCAAACTATAGTTTGTAGATTTTAACGCTTGTAGAAACTGTTAATGATGTGAACACAGCTCAACTTAAAACTATATAAACATAGTTGTAAGAATACATAAACGCACATTCACACACGTTACTTGAATTAACAATTGACAACTCGCCTTCTGAACTGAACTCTTGGGGCTCTGACTGTCTTATTTGTTCACAACATTCTTCATTTGGTAATGGTTGCCTTGTACTTTTTCTTTTGCAAAGACAGTTGATGTCTTCAAACTGATGTTACCAACCTGGTATGTTATTATCACTTCAAGAGTCAAAATGGAACTTAATATAAAACGTCCGTGGTCATTACCAGAAGCTTTAGTTATTAGTAAGCTTTCTATCCTCTAATTGCCATTTTCAGTAATAACACTTTCCAACAGACAATAGAGAAAACAAAACGTGTGCATAGACAGACACAAGTATAAAAAAACTAAGTTGCTCTTTCATTTGGTGTTTTATTTACAATTCTAAGTCAAATAGCATAAATATTTCAAACCCTTAAAACCCCAATACTCATTTTATCACACCCTGTACAAACTGAATGGGATATTTAATTGTAGTAGCAAAAATTATTTTATTTCAGTCAAAACTAATACATAACAAAGAATCATGATACTGAGTATTAAAAATGTATATATTGTAAAGAGCCTAGTCAGCTATCCTATAGTAAAAAGAACCAGCATGAAGGCCAACAAACAGATATAATTGTAGGAAAGAAACAAGGAAAAAGGAATTGGGTGATGTTTGCATCCCTTAAGCTACATACTCTCTGGATGAAGCTAAATAAACAACAATCCTAGCAGCTGGATCATCAGGCCTGTGATCATTAAGCTTAGTCAATTACCACAGAAGTATTAAAAATATATGTAAACTTGGTTAAATTGTTACCCACTCAAAGTTGGCACCTAGAAGTTTTTTATTTTTTTATTTTACATCTTTTACTATTACTAACAAAATAAATTCTAGGTCTTCGGGGTTTGACCACGTCACTGGACTATGTACAAACATTGACGACATTTCAGCCAAATTACAGTTAGTCATCCTCAGGGTGAAACGAATGCTGTATCACAGAACTCGACTCAAGTTCAGTATCACAGTCTATGTAAAAAAGCCCAGTGACGCAGTTGAACCCCAAAGACCTAGAATTTGTTACTCATAGTGACGACTGTGGAAGCCTATCCATGAAGATTTTTTACTATTACTATATTAAATTTTCTTACCAATATTAGAACACTCTAGTGGTTGCACATCTCATTTTGACACAAATGGTCATATGGGGTATGTTCTTAACCTTATAATTCTAAATTTATCTATGGTTTTACACTTTTTTGTATAAATATAGATAAAGCACTAACAATAAAAGTTGTGAATGGCATATTATTTTGTGTATAGTATAACTGTAACTCCAGTTTACTTGGATATAAATAAATTAAACACTGTTGTATGTCATCAGTACTATACAATAAATAAATATTGATAGATTACAAATTTTGGAAAACATCTTTCATAAACATATTTTAGATTGTACTAGCAAACTCAGTTATAACATTTGTTAAACATTTTTCTACTTTTTGTATGGCTTCTACTTGGCATTAAAATGAATATACGAGGTCTGTTCAATAAATACATAGACTGACGTCATAACACAAAATTAATTTTATTGAGAAGTTACATGTTATGATTCCCTTCAAAGTACTCCACTCCTCAACGCACACACTTATTCCAACGGTATTTTCACTGTTGGAAACGGTCCTGGAAAAATTCTTTTGTGATGTCCTTCAGCTCCTTTGTCGCATTTTCCTTAATCTCAGGTATTGTCTCATATCTCGTTCCTTTCAAAGGTGTTTTGAGTTTGGGGAACAAGAAGAAGTTACAAGGAGCTAGGTCAGGTGAGTAGGGGGGGGTGGGGAAGCACATGTATCGAGTGTTTGGCCAAAAACTCACGAGTTATGAGGGCTGAATGGGCTGGAGCGTTGTCATGATGAAAAAACCAGTCACAACTCCTACACATTTCTGGTCTTTTCCGCCTGATAGCGTCTCGCAGACGTTTAAGAATATAGTAAATCTGATTCACTGTCTGATGCATAATGCCCTGAGCAGCGAAAAAAACTGTCAGCAACACCTTCACATTGGAAGAAACTTGGTGAGCTTATTTTGGTCTTGGAGATGTTTTTCCCTCCCCCACTGGGACGATTGAACCTTTGTTTCGATGTCATAACCGTACACCCATGATTCGTCACCTGTAACAATCCTCGACAAGAAGTTTTAATCTTCTTCTGAACGTTCAAGCAATTCCTCACAAGTCTGCAAACGATGAGCTTTTTGTTCATTTGTCATCAGTCATGGAACAAATTTTGCAACAACGCGGCACATCTGCAATTTTTCAGTCAAAATCTCATGACATAACTTAACTGATATTCCACACTCCTCAGCAAGCTCTCTGACAGTCAGACTACAATTTTCCCGAACCAGGGTATTGATTGTGTTGACATGTGAGTTGTCAGTTGATGTGGTAGGCCGTCCAGGACGCTCACCATCTTCAGTCGACTGGTGGTCATCTTTAAAACGTCCATGCCATTTAAAACACGTTGCATGCTTCATAGCAACGTTGCCGTAAGCCATCTTGAGTATTCAAGCGTTCCACTCGCCGATTTGCCGAATTTAACACAAAATTTCACAGCAACTGTTTGCTCGTTCAAATCACACATTGCATAATCCGCCAAATGAAGAAAATACACTTCACAAATAACCTTGTTGCTAAGCAACCAATAATGATATTTATAATCTAATTATTGTATTGTAATCAGCTGATCTCTACGAAAATAGCCACCACTAAGCGGATTTACCTGGAACTAACTGGGCCCGCGAAATTCAAACAGTCTATGTATTTTTTGAACAGGCCTCGTATTTTCTATTTTTAGCTGTTTTAATGGCTTATCCTGCTCTTCAACTACTAGAAAAATATCTAACACTACCTATCTTTTTCACAGGTTTGAGTTACATTGGTCTTACCAGTTCAAAGTCCTATACAACCTCTATATTCATTCCATTCTGCACATTCAAAATGTTAATCAATGTTACTCCACGAACACAATCAAATCACATAATCTTAGTTAATTTTTTCACATTATGGTCCAATAATTGTATTAAAATAATACAAGCAACACTATCGACAGTATTAGTAAACCAAGATTTAAAAATGTCATAGAATAACATATTGGTCTAATACTATCTTCTAAAAATTTGTTGTTGAGATATGTTGAATAATACTTACTGCATAGACAGAAAATCTTCCAAGAAATGGTAGTTTTGATTTTATGGATGTCCCTCTGTCATAACTTAATCCATAAGACAAATGTAATCATATAAAACTTTCTAATCCAATAAAGTAACATAAATGAACAAATTTTTTTTTATCCAATATATAACAATCTCTTTCCACCACATTTATACAGTTCCAAACTCAGAAATGTGTAATTAGTATCCCAACAAAATTATTTAACCCTTCCAATTTCAACATTAGGTATATGAATAAAATTTTTTTTATTCCATAACTCTATGAAATGGGAAACATTAGAATAAACATGTATTCTACACCCCCTTCTGCACATCAGAAAATTAAACATGTTTAGTAACTTCAAGTCATTGAAGTGCATGTTAGTAGTGTGGAAAAGTTTGTGTCTTAACTATATTATATGTGTCTCGTATTTGTGTTAATCAAGATATCATCAGATATTAGCCCTAACTCTCACGTTACATAAATTCCTAGTCTAATAACATTCAAACTAACCATAAATTTGTATTGAAGGAAAAGCATTGCATATCACTATTTCTATCTTATTCAAATACAGAATACTACTAACCCAAATAGAACATAGCTTCAGAGCATAGAAATTCTCTTATTGAAGACCTCAAGACTGCCCTGCCATCACCATCTCGTGAGTACGGGGTTCTTCCAGAGCCCTTAAGTTGAAGTTCCCACCTCTCTCCTGCACTGTAAATGAGGATACCTAAATTTTATCTAATCAAAGAACCGAAATATGAACGGAGTTCTCATAAAATATGTACTACTATTCACACATCTTATGAGACAAATTATTTGTAAACCATATGTTGGTGTACAAATTATTTTAATGTTCCAAAAAATCTTAATAATTTAACTTAAATTGATAACTAACAGTAACTTCTAAATGATAATATTTTCTATGGTGCAAAAAAATAAGCTAATGACAGCTAAAATGTCAGAGTTAGTCTATAAGTTTCTTTATTCTTCATTTTTTCTGATTCTCCAATTGCCATTTTGATTTAATGTGCCATATATTTTGCTAAAACTTGAGTTTTTAAAAACTATAAATTTCTTCTGTGAATTTTTGCTCATAGCTAAATTTTCAGTTCTATAAAGGAGTACTGGTTGGACAATGGCATGGTAAATTTTCAACTTTGCAGTTTTTGAGAGTTGTATGGAGCTTAGTATTTTTGATAAAGACCAGAAACTTTTCCGTACTGTTATAAGTCTGCTTTCTACTTCTACTTCTTCTCATTGTCTTGAGAAAATTTTACCCCTAAGTATTTAAATTTTCTGTCCTTAGTTAATTTGATTCCATCTAGTTTAAAATTATTTCTAATTTGATTTTGTCTTGAAATAAGAAGGTAGGAAGAACGGAACGAGAAGAGAGAAACAATTGAAAATGACACGCAACAATGACGACAATGTACGTCTGGATATGGAGCCGAGCACTACTGAAATACCCGCAAGAAGTGTCCAGATGCTGGAGTACATGCTGTTTCAATTGAAATGTTTTGACAGGAAACAGAGAATGTATGAGAGTAGAAGACTGCAATGACTAAAGTTGAACAAGTACTTAAAAAAGTGTATTGAAAGGATCAAGAACGTTTATTTCAAAAACATTTTTATGCCCCCCAAATAAGGTCAAAGGGGGTAACTAAATATTTTTAAATGTAAAGCCCCTTTAAGTGTCCTCTCATTTTACAGAAAGACGTTTGGTCAAAACTAGACATTGTTATTTCAGATCTAAGATAGTTGCCATTTTAAATTTTGTTACAATACAAAGTGTTCCCTAAAGACTCATTTCATTTATATTGTCGAGCCTAGTAAATAGGTACTTAAGAAATGTAATTGTTAAGTTTCGTCAGTTGCAGATGCTCTACACTCTGGTTTGCGTGCTTTATGCAAAGATAAAGCATTAGAAGTTGTAGCACAACTTGTTGAAGATCCCAAGCGTCTATCAACCTTGTGAGGTGTTTCTAAAACTTATGTGCACAAATTGCTTAAAAAAGTAAATCTCACCCTTACCTCCTCCCCCCCTTAAACTTGTACATGAATTAAATGAAGATTATCCTGATTGCCGTCTTTAGTTATGCCAATAAATGGAGAGACTAATTTCTACTTATCCAAATTTGTCCATGGTTTGGTAAACGGACATAAATGTGTGAATTGGTATGATTAAAATCCTCCTGTTTCCAGATAATCTGGCAGTCAATACCCTGAAAAGATAAAGGTTTGGACGATCATTCAAGTGATCAAATTAAAGGAAATCCTTTCTCATAATGGAAGCCTTAATTTACAAATGCTACAAAACAAGTATTCTTGCAATAAACATATTCTTGACCAAAATGAACATGAAATTCCGGTAATGCATTGTCTATTTACAGCAAGATTGTTTCCCACCCCACTTTGAGGTTCGTGTTAGAAATTATCTCCAATTACACAGATATATGGTCGGTGGATTGGTAGGCACGGTCAAATAGAATGGCCTACACAGTCTTATACCTCACACCAATGGACTCTTTTCTATGGGTTTATTTAAAATAAATTAGAATAAGAAGCCTGTAGAAAATGTTGAAGATTTGAGAAATGGAATTGTTGAAGTCTGTCATAACATACCCATTCATAATTTTGGAAATGTGAGAGAATTTTTAACTATCAACTGACTATACTGTCGAATAATAGTGAATGGACATCAGTTTGAATAATATATTTAAAATCATATAACCAATTTTCATGACAAAATTGTAGTTCTATTATTGCAACAACTCTAACATATAATTTATGTAAGTTAAGATGGTTTTGTACTTGAAAACTAATGTTTGTGAAATACAATATTAAATTAAACTACATAATATTTGATAAAGGTTAAATTAAACTGTCCACAGTCGCAATTTTGTAATAGGTAGTTGATGGTGGTGTCTAGATTTTACCATTATTCTTTTCTTACAAGCCCTTTAACATCACGGATTACTTAACCCTAGATCGTGAGGAACGACATAATTTATGCTGTTCACAAAACCCATGAGCAAGGAAAAACGGCATAATTTATGCTGTTGCATTAAAATAAATAAAACATGTTTATCATCAAGCAATCACTACAAAGTTGGTACCAATTGACGCAGATTGTTCTGTTCTATACATATCAGATTTTGAATAATTTTTCATGCCATTTTATAAACGTAAGAAATAAAAATAGAACGTGTAACTCGTAACTCCCGCTCAATTCCCGCCCAGCAAAGGTCTGGAGGGAGTGAAATTGCCGATTTTTGACATATCACTAAAAAAATGATCAGAAGACGGAATAAGGCGTACCAAATGTCAGTCTGTAGAGAGGGAAATACTCTATCCAACAAATCAAATTTCATTCTCTTAGCTGCATTGGGTATTTTACAAAAAATGTGTTTGTATACCCTTGTTTACATGATTTCCCAAAAGCGAGGTACGGCAAAATTTATGCTGATAAAAGTTTAGCTAATAATTTATTTATTGAGATATAAACTATATATAAAAAAAAAAAAAAAAAAAAAAAAAAAAAAAAAAAAAAAAAAAAAAAACAGACAGTTGTTGGGTTGATCAGTGCCGCTTTGAGCGAATTTCGTGAAGTAGGTTGGCAATGGTCACGTGTGACAAGTTTTCGCTTTAGTGGAAGAAGCACCACGATATGGTGAGAAATACACCACGCCCAGAGTAATACAAGCCATTTTTACTTGTTACGTGTCTGATTTTCTTTGTGAGTGTTTTATTCGCTGTAAGTGTTATAAATCATTACTATTTGAATGGATAAAATTATGTGTTGTGTTTAGTGTAGTCATAGTACAGTGAACCATATGTTTTAGTGGTTTTTAGTGTCTAAAATAATCAGAAATAGTGAAATTGATACTTATTTAGGTACTAGCCTAAACATTTTTTATCCAATTTCAGCAAACAATGTGTGTACGATAGGGTATTAGTGTAGCCTACTTATCTTAGATGTGTTATTTCTGTGCAATCTAAATAGATTTTTTATTTTATTTGCGTGAAAACAATATGATGCAGTATGTTATTCTATGGCGTGAAAACCTTATTTATGGCACTATTGTAATACATTTTTTTATATTTATATTCAGAAATATGTGTTCTATCAAGTGTTACTGTTCTAAAAACTCCCAACAATTATTTTTATAATGTTAATAGTATGCACTATATTTCAAGTGTCGTTTGATGGCCGTGTATGTATTTATGTACATACTAGCCTAAACAATTATTTTTTATCTGATTTCAGCAAACAACATGTGTACGGACAGGGTATTAGTGTAGCCTACTTATAATAATCAAAGAAAAAAATAATATTTATTATTACTATGCAATCTAAATAGATTGTTTATTTCATATACGCGAAAACAATACGACGTAATATGTTATTATATAGCGCGAAACCCTTATTTATGGCACGACTGTAATAAATTTTGTATATTTCTATTCATAAATATGTGTTCTATCAATTGTTACTGTTCTAAAAATTCCCTAAAATTATTTTATATTTTTTATAATGTTTACAATATGTACTATTTTCTAGTGTCGTTTACACAATTTTTGCACCCTGACTTATGGTGTTATAAGTTTTATACTTTTTGGAATATTTTCATATATTTTACATTTTATGGTAGCTAATAGATTGTACTAACACAGTACATGTAGTAAAATATTATATATACTCCTTATTTTTAGATTGTTATGTAATTTTTCACTGAAATTTTTCGTTTCCGTGGTAAAATTTTTATTTTTCCCAATAAACTAAAAATATAAAGATTTATGTACGGGTAAAATAAGACTATTTTTCCTAAACAACTTTTTCTTGTCTATTCAATGGTTTTTTTTTTTTTAATTTTTACATGTACTATTTGATTACCTATTGATTACATGTACTATTTTCATGACAGTAATTATTTACTAATTCTTTTTGTAAGTGTAAATGGTAGAATGTGTGAAAGTACAGTTTTTGAGAAGAAAGCTAGTATGATAACATTTACATTTGGAGCATATTGAGAATTTTTTTATGATTTTTACAAAAAAAGCTTACACAGCGCCAAAAAAGGACCTAACAGTAGGGAGCACACATTGGTTCATCTGATGCACACGATCTAGGGTTAAAGGGGCGTTACGTTTAAAAATGTTGAGCTAACCCTACCTTCCTTTTTGGGGACAAAAGCAATTCTTGAATGGTTAAATAAATAGTTCCAAATAAGGTTACAGTACAACATTGTGTGAAGAAAATTAATTTTTCCAATTCGTTAAAAAAATACATGGGTAGGGATGGTACCTTATGGACACATTGTATATCTTACCTGTTGATGAATTCTCCCAGTAATATTGCTCTTCCGTCTCCTAATTGCATGGCCCAATATCCAAATTGATGTCCTCCATATCTATGGGACAACGGAACAGAATCTTTGAGAATGTTATTCCCTGCAATAAAGTTCACAAAATCTTGAGTTTTAGTTATACTTGGGTCCATATTCAATATATTAATCAATGCATCTTCTGAATATGCCACCAAAACTGGTGATTTAAGTGGAGTAGGCTTAGTATAAGAAAATAAACAGCCTCTGTTGTCTCTCCTGAGAAAATTGTTCTTTTCTTCATCAATAGGAAGCTCTAAGAGTTTTGACTTTGAGAACTGCCAATTATTCAATGTTTTAATCAAATGACACATATCTTTTGAAATGTTTAATGCCATAACTGAATTTTGGATACAAAATTTCTCATTTAGACAATATTTTGAAGTTACAAGCCCTAACTGTGCAAACACGAAACTTAGCTTAAAGAATTTGTTCATAGAAAATATTAATATAGACTGAAATATCTAAATAGGTAGTTATTAACTATGCACAGCCTTTCCTAAACTCCTATAAATACAAAAAGCCTAAAGTTCAATATGATACACTGATTTTCAGTAGATTTCAAAAGAACAAATATCACACTAAATTAAATAGACAGTCAAAATAATTGTTCAATGATTAAAACAACTAATAAAACTACAAAAGATTAACGTCACACTTCATAATTTAAGTTGCCGAATACTTGTTATGGTTAAAACAATAGTGTATTTACTATTTACACAATCAGCTGTTACGAAAAAATAATTGCTTCTGCTAGCTGTCTGATAAGACGCATTTGAAGTTTTTCACTTTCATGATGATAGCAGCTGACATTAAATGGAGAGGGGAGAGTTGTATCATAGACCTTCTATTGTATAATAGATGGTCTATGGTTGTATGGTCTTATGGCTGTTCAGCTATGCCACTCCAAATCTAGGAGTTTTAACTTCACAAATAATCTATTACCATATACCTTCTATTATACATAGGTATAATAGAAGGTCTATGGTTGTATCATAGACCTTCTATGGTATAATAGATGGTCTATGGTTGTATGGTCTTATGGCTGTTCAGCTATGCCACTCCAAATCTAGGAGTTTTAACTTCACAAATAATCTATTACCATATACCTTCTATTATACATAGGTATAATAGAAGGTCTATGCTAATACAACCGAATGTAGGCCAATGCTTAACTGATGTGTATAAGGTGTCTTGGGGTAACTGGGTCATGGTTTTACAATGTGGAAAATAAAGTTGAACTTTGAGGAATAGTTTTGTGAAGTTTTTGTTGATATATATTGATTGAAACTGAACATGGTATTTTTCATATATGTAGTCTAAAACCTTATGTATCATTTAGTTCAGTTTGGAGACTTTCATATGGTATAAATATATTTTATATTTTTTATTACAAGGGGGCCCAGTTACCTCATGAATTTGGGGTAAGTGGACCCACCCCCCTTACATTTTATAAGACCACTAATAAAGCTTTCTGAGGTATCTGGGCCTGTTCACAGACCTTCTACTTATTTAAAAAAAAAGATAGTTGGTCAGTAACTGCAATTCCAAAACACCTTAAGTGCGATGTAAACAAAGCACCCCCTGGACAAAAGAAGTAAATAGCTAGTGTTCAAAGAACTAAAAGGTGAAAAACTGCTTCAAAATTCTTTAGAAATATAACTTTAATGATAACTTAGTTTAAGAAAGGTAAGAACACAACTTTTTGGTCAGACTATGATATGAATTCTTTGAAAACAATTAATAATTTCATGTTCATGAAAAATGTTAGAAAAAGTATTACAAAAACATGCAATCAACTTTATTTTTTTTTTTTTTTTGTAAGTTTCTTGATAAAACTGAATTTAATTGAGGTTAGTTAAGTCACTGAGGTCAGCTGCAAAAGTAATCATATTCTTGAAGCGTGCTGAGCTGCTGGTTGTTGGTTTTGGTAACAGGCGCACAACATCATCTTCCCTGATAAAAGCATCCTCTTCAGTTTTGATGAACTTCATTGTTCGGTCATGTCTTCTGTAGAAGGATACTTCATACCCTCCATTCACTTTCTCGGTTACTGTGGCAACAAACAATCTAAAAACATCTCTTGTTTTACCAAAAACTTTTGCAATACAGAAGTCACCCGGCTGAAGTTGTTCCACTTTGTTGTCTTCATATTCTGAGCTTTCATTGGCATTGTAATCTTCCTCACTACCTTGGATTGAATAGTGGTCACTTTCATCACCACTTGTAGAATCATACAATCCTTCATTTTTTGACTTCTTGACATTCTTTAAAATTGACTTAGTGTTTTTCTCTTTAGTTTCCTGTAGTTTTCTTTTATTCTGCCTTTTCTCTTCTCTTTCCTTCCACTTTTTCTCTTTTTCAGCCAGAGCTTTATTTTTCTCTTTCTCTTCCATTTCTTTCATTTCTAAGTATTCCTTGGTTGTTATGATTTCACAGTTAGAAATAATTTTCTTTCTCTTCTGCAGTGGTTCTCGTTTTTTGTCACTTCTTAACACTTCTAATAACAGCTCCTCAAAAGACTTTCGTTTGATATGTTGCTGGGATGATGATGGCTGCTGATCATCTGATTGATGTAGATCAGCTGGCAAAGAATGATCAGTGATTTGCAGTTGTTCATGTTCAGCACTTGCTGACTGCTCCATTGCAGGTGGGTGCTCAGTGGGTTGTTGTTCAGTACTCGCTGGCTGCTCCATTGCATATGGGTGCTCAGTGTGTTGTGGTTGTTCAGCAATCGCTGGCTGCTCCATTGCAGGTGGTTTCTCAGTGTGTTGTGGTTGTTCAGCAATCGCTGGCTGCTCTATTGCAGGTGGGTGCTCAGGAAGTTGTGGTTGTTCATCACTTGCTGGCTGCTCCATTGTAGGTGGCTCAGAGGAGGGTTGTGGTTGTTCAGCTGTTTGTTGTTGGTGGTTGTCAGTTGTTGCTACAGCCTGTTGTTGAGAATTATTGTCAGTAAGATACTTCTTGTATCTTGAAAGGTCACTTGCTGAAAAAATACTTTGAGAAATAGCTTCTTTGTTTGGCCCTTTTTTCTCTGAATCATATATGCCTGTTGCCCTGAAGCCATTTTGTATTATATTTGGTGAGATATGATCAGCACATTTTGTTAAAATTGCTAAGAAATCAGGTTTTGGAATTTTCTTCCTAGGGTTCTGTCGCTGCCATTTATACAGTTCTTTATCCCAGTTTGTTTTGAGACTTTTGATGATGGCAACATCAAGCGGTTGAAGAGCATGGGTGGTATGGGGTGGCAATTTCATGATTGTCACTTGATTCTGTTGAGCCAATCTTATGAGATTGGTTGAAATGTGGCTTGCATGACCATCATAAATCAACAAAACTGGTCTTTGTTCCCCAATGTTTTTTAAAAATACATCTCGAAACCAATTGAAGAAGAGAGTGGTTTCCATCCAACCTCTCTCACTGACTGAGACTGCTGTTTGGCTTGGTAGCTCTTTATCTAGCCAACTCTCCATAACATATTTCCCCTTAAAAACGCTCAATAATGGTAGCATTTTTCCATCTGCAGAAGCACACAGCAACACTGAAGTGTTTTCTCTTCCAGATGAATTTGTTTTTCGTTTGCTTTGCTCATTAATAGCTCCAACAATTCTTGTTTTAGAAGGATCATGGCAGAAGCTAGTTTCATCACAATTAAAAATCTGGGCTGGTTTTCCCTCTAAACCAAGTTCTTTAACCAATGCTGTCAGCTTATCAAAAAAATCATACACTACCCATGGGCTTGTCTGATCAGTGCGAGCATGCTCAATGTTTTGTGGTAATTTAATTGAAAGGCGATGTCTCTTTCTGAAGGAAATGAACCAGTCAGGTCCAGGGCGGTTGTCTTTAAACCGTGTTACCAAGTTATTTTTTACAATGTAGCACTGGACAATATCAAGAACCTCTTCACGAGACAAACCAAACCCATTTCTGTCCATAATTCTTATGCAATTAGCCAGTTCCAGTTCATCATGTTCTGATAAGTATGATTGTACACCTCCCCCCCCCTTACCTTCTGTAGATGTACATCCTTTCCCTCGAGTACCATTTACACGATGCTTTAGGGTGCTGCGAGGTATTTTGTAAGTGGCAGCTGCTCCACGGATGGTTTTGTTTCCATTCTGAACATCATTGAGGGCCTTCTGAAGGTCTTCTACTGTGTAGGTTGTGCCAGCACCCTTCTCCGTCTTTCTCTTGTATGTGCGCACCATTGCCTGAAAAAACCAAAAGTACGTTTTTGGTTAAGTCTCAACTCAAATTAAGTAATAGCAGGCTATGCAAATCAGAATAAAAAAAAAAGGTTTTCAGTATGTTAAATAATTAGAGTTGTTAATTTGGTAGGCTGTTGAATTGTTAATTTGTTGTTCTTTTCTGTAAGTAAAGCACTGCTGAATTAATCCCAATTAATCAACACTAAAAACCTGGTTTACTTGAGTTTAGGTTATTTTTGCCTAGTTTTTGTGTGTTGAGTTAAATCTAAGTTGTTAATTTGTTAAGTTTTTCTGTAAGTCAAGTTAAATGTAGGTTGTTAATTTGTTAAATTTGAGTTGTTAATATGTTAAGCTAGGCTGTCTATTTTCTTGAGTGGGGGCAGGATTTGAACTTACATTTACCAGAATAAGATCCAATAAACCATCGGCTTTATCCACTTGGCCACCAAAGCACTGCTGAATTAATTCCAATTAATCAACACTAAAAAACTGGTTTACTTGAGATTAGGTTATTTTTGTCTAGTTTAGATATTTTGTGTTAGTTGCCAGTACTATTATTTATTAAGTGGGTTTGGTGGGGTAACTGGGCCCTGTGAACCCAGTTACCCCAAGCCCCTGGCCCAGTTGCCCCTTTTTCTTATTTCTCTAGGGGCAACTGGACCACCCCAGCCAACTATCCTGAAAACCTACTGAGAGATACAATACATACATTAATGTGTTAGAGTAGTATTTAAGATTAGTTTATGATAGGTAGTATCAATTCAATACTTACAGGCTATTCCTGGGAGGCAACTTGGAGTTGAGAAGCTGCACGTTGTAAATGAAAATTGCCTGTGTATGTTTTCACATCCATCCACAACAAGAAAATGGCGACAAATGAGGTTAGACCTGTTGTTCTAGAAGGAAGCCAACAAGAAGAAGGTGTGCCAACAGAATCAGCTTAAAATTCCCACAAATGGAAATATACACTACCTATGGCCCAGATACCCCAAGGCCCAGTTACCCCAAGGCACCTTACTAAACAGTTTTAACTGTTCTAATACTATTTTTTAAAATGCTAAAAATTGGCCTAGTTGGTAATCACCATACATATAATTAGTACCAATAGTTACATATAAATACACTTAAATGAGAAATGTCTATTTATTAGTTGCAATATGCACGATATCTTATTTTAAAATAAGACATAATTGTCTTGGATTGATCTGAAGATATTTCATATTACAACAGTTTTATTTAATTCACCAAACTAGGAATGTGATTGAATTTAGGTATTAGAATTTCTGCCTCAGTGTATGGTACCATAAAGAGCGACAGAAAAGACGATTACAAATGCATAAAGCGTTTGGGCGGGGCAGGCCATCTGAGTACGGACAAGTCAAGTCTCTCTCTCGAGTACGACAGCGATAAAAACAAGGAAGGAACGCTGAGTGACGTAGTGTCTGATGTTTAGGAGGAGGGTGGGTAGTGAGGTGAGGGGGGAGACAGCTAACCCCAAAGCAGTCTAACAGGGCTCTGACAACTAGCCGACTCGTTGAACCAGGACTACGACCAGCTCAGTCCGTATGATGGAACTGTCTGGTTTAATAAGGTCTATACTATTACTATATTAACTTGAATTGTATGCACGAGTATAATATGAACAAACAATTATCCATATGGTAATGCCAAATTTGTTGTTAAATTCAGTAAATAATAAATTCAAAAAGTTTAGCATAACAAATATACAGGAAATGTTGATCAAATCTTATTATGAAATATTATTAATTGTTGGAATAATATTAATCCACAAATATGAAAGGCATAGTGACGTTATTTATGAAATGCAAGACGTAATAATGATTTAGTTACGGGAAAATAATGTTTCACTTCTTGTGTCAGTTACTGTACGAGAGAATGGTGTTTCTCATAAGTAAACTTGCTCAAATTATGTACCTATAAATTATGAGAGCATTTGGATCTTCTCTTTTATACCAGGCCGATAGCGAGAGCATGAACATCTTCGAGAGCATCTTCATGTTAGGTTGTAAATATTAAATGAAAAATCATAAATATATTTTTGTCCTAATGACCTGGTGTACACCCAAATGATCGTAATTACGTAATATTAAAGCTTAATGTGGTACCAACCTCACAGTTAGACTCCATCCTGTGCAATTTCATTTGATGGTGTCGGCATTTTTATTATTATTATGTTTATTTTTTAATTATATTTTATTAATATATACGGTAAAACGCCATTTTACAAAAGGAATACATAGTGATATGATTCAATATAAACCTTAATAATATATATAACGACTAGTTAGCAAGGCAAGTGTGTACCAAAAATATATAAACAAAGGACTATTGCAATATCACAATAATTGACAACTATACTCGTACATGTACCGCAAAAAGCTAATGCAGATAATGTGAGTAAGAGACATAAAAGATTGTAAAAATTAGCACTAACACTAGATAGACAAGTTATTCAGAAAAAATAAACTATTAATAACTACATCAATAAATTAGGTTAACAATATTATAGAATAATAAATAACAAATATATGTCAGATACAATAACAACAGATATGCTACAGGCAAAATCAACCTAACAATTTATAACAACCAACAATAATACAGAATTTATGAGAAAGAAATAACAATTCATAACAATCAACAATAATGTAATATTTATAAAAAAGGTAGAAAGCCCTCATACGAAATTTTTGGACACCTTGACCGAAGAACTCCAGCTGAGCAGAATTCCCCAGGCGCATCAAGCGAGGCATAATGCTGTTGTAGTCGTATGCTGTAGTGTGGTGGCGTATGGAGAAAGCCTGAACAATGGAAGTTCCAATAGGCACATGGAGATCGATAAGTATGAGAAGTACCGGGCAGTAAATCAATCCATTCATAACCTTAAAGAGAAACAGAAGATCGGAGCTTTTCTTCTGAATGAGAGTGACAGTATGCGCTGCTGCCGAGCAACCTGCGTATCCACCTGAAGAAAATTAACTGCTCTCCTCACACCCATCAGCCATGGGAAGCGATTCTGGACTAATTCAATCGAGCTGCAGTTTACAATCTGGTGAGGTGACCAAACAACCATATTCAAGTATGGGATGTACAAGATCAGCATAGAGAGTCCTTAAGGAGACAGGAGAAAGATTATTCTTTGAGGTCCTAGCAATAACTCCCAAGACACGATTTGCTCTAGCACAGATCTTTGCAACATGCATACCCGAGTTAAGGTTAGGCAACATATGTAGGATGGCATGATGGAAAGAACGAATTCGATGATATACTGTGGAATATCACTGAGTAGTAGCTTTAATAATGCGTTAGACTAATAAATTACTTAAATATTTTACAAATTTATGTCTGATAACCAAACAGGTTTACTTCAAGCAATGGTATATGTCAAACAGAAAATATCTGTGGATGTTTGTTTTACATGCTGGTGATAGCAGAAACTATTTATAGTGTGACATCGATGATGACGAAAAAACTGAGTACAGGAACGTCAGAATGTATATGGAAGTGGAATTAGTAGGGGAAATGATGAGGAAAATTTTCTAAATTTAGGAAACTTTTAGAGATCCTGGGGAAACACTAATGTTTAGGAAAATATAAGCAGTCTTGGAAATAAATATTGAAAATATATTTAATATATATTAACGTATAATAAAGCACGAACCATTTGGTCCTTGTACCTTCAAAGACATGGGGTGATTTCATATTACATCTAGGGTAATTTTCTAATAGTGTAGGGTAAAAAGTGATTAGGTGGATACATCGGATGATCTGATTTTTATTTACATGCTAAAATGTTACTCCTTTGACGGAAATATTTGTGAATTAGTTTTTGTTTCGTGGTTAATCAAGTTATCTAAAAAATTAATAGTTGTAGAACGAAATAGTTTTGAAATTCACGTTAAGCGTAAAAAAGACGTCTAATTAAAGAAATATATGTTAAAAATCACGCTTATTAAGATTTTTTATAAATGCTAATAAATATATGTTCTCAGAAAAATAGCTCTGATTATACCTGTCGGTGATTAAAAGTCAAGATTTGTGAAAAGTATAGCATAAACCATAGATCTTTTTTATTTGGTATTTTTATTTATTTAGAATTTTTTAAAGCAATTGCTAACAATTAAATGCTCACGAAGAAAATGTACCTAAGGAATATTGGAACCTAGTACATTTCTTACTATATATATAAAAAACTCTGCTAAGTGACGTTGGTGATGTTGAGTTGTCAGTCCAGTCAGCTCATTTCAGTGGAAGTAGAGAGTGGGGAGTGACTCGGACAGTGATAACTGATCAAGAAGAAAAACAAAATACAAATACATTTCAATTCAATTTCAGGTTATGTTTATGTTTTGAGTTGAAAGTTTTTGTTACCGTCTGTCCATTTTCCATTTGTACAAATAAACTTAATTCTATTTCTAATTCGTAGTGAAAATAACCTAATAGCATATATTTATCTATAAGAATACATTACATATATATACACTATTCTGCTGTTGCCTGGGTAAATGTTTACAAAGACTACTTCTGGTTTCTTAACCCTTGCAACACGGAATAAATTGTTCTTATTTTACTGAGAAAGCGTAATTATATAAAAAATGTAATTTTCTTGACACAGAGTTTTTGTTTGAGCTAAAGGATGCAGTGTGGGAAAAAATACCAAAGTATTAACCCTTTGGCTGATAAGCAACGATTTAATATTGTAGCAAAGCTCACCGAAAACTGATAAATAATGATATATATATATATTGCTGTTTGCTGAAAAGGGTTATGAAACAATATTTTGTTGTCGAGTAATAAATTTATTATGTTATTTTTTGGTTAAATAAATTCGGTAATTATGCACTTTCTTGCCACCTCTGAATATACAATTTCTTGTTGAAAAAGTGGTGAAATAAGAGTTTATATCTCTTGAGGAGCTTGATTTCATCAGTGGAAAACTCGATTTTTACAGAAAAATTGAAAAACTAGTTTTTTATCTTGTAGTTAAAAAAACAATGTCCTTGAAAATCGTTATTTTTCAACAACTTTTATTTCTCGTGTTTTTTTATGCCGATCACAAACATATGACTGGTTTTGTAGTCAAATTATTTTTTCAGCCCGAAAAATGCATGTTTTACTAACATACTCTTATTGCCTATTTTCTCAACAAAAATTTCTAATTTGCTTTAAATTCGAGCGTTTGGCTTCTGTGAAAGCCTAAGTAAATTCGGTTTTTGTGATTAATAGTTGTTGTATATCATGATCGTGTAGTGGCCGCTAATCGCGATTTGCTGCGAAAGTAGTTTTTTCATTATATATCAAGAAATAGTTGTAATAGACCAAAATAATTTTCAAATTTGTATCCAGCGCAAAAAAACACATACAAAAAGTTGATTCAAATACCATTTAAATTAATGGAAATATGACAAAAATACTAAAAGTTTTGACATTTGTTTTTTGGAATTTTTCGGTATAATACGCTATGTCCGCGGAAGAAAAAGCATATCTTGTGAAAATACAGCCAATTCTAGACCCATTTAAAGCAAAATTATTCAAATTTGTTTGGTGGCAAGAAACTGCATAAATACCATAAATTCAAAAATCCACGAATTATTTGAAAAATACAACTAATTCAATTGATAAAAATATAAAGTTCATTTGCATAATGTGTGTTAAATATCGACCTTGAAAGAAAACTTAATATTTGGAGGGTTGTGGCATCTGTTCAACTAATGACGCAATGTTTTGATGCGGATTATCGTTAGTGTCAGATGGTTTTATGTTATAGGTGTTTGTTATTGTGCATTATGTTATGTTAAAAGTAAAATGTTCCTGGATGTGTTCAGGGGGACAATGATTCTGAGGGTAAGAAGAGTAGGTCTCGCGTCTCGCACAGCTTGTCTAAAGAGCGGACAAAATGTACATGCTAAGTGTCTCAAGCATAAATGTGTGTAAAAAAATATACTGTAAATATAGAGCCATATAATATTATTCTTCATCTTTATTAATTAACAAGTTGTAATTATAGTAAAATTGCTATTTTATTTTATTAAAGACTCACAATGCTACATATGCATGGAGGCAATGTCCAATAAATCACTTCTTACACACTCAAGTTACTTTTAGGATATACTACAATCAGTAAGCTAAATATGTATGTGTTATATGTTTTCTAACTCAAAAAAAAAAAAAAAATATATATATATATATTATATATATTTAAAAAAATTTAGTTATATTTCTTGGATAGTATATTTATTAAAATATTGTACCCTTATAAACAAATTAGAGAGAACAAGACTACTTCCAAGCAAATATGTTACTAGTTACCATAGTTACAGATTTTTAATAAAACCCTTGCTTAAATACCAATTTAGACATATCGCTTTTGGGATAACACATGCCAAAAATCCTATCAATTTTTCAGAAAATTTAAATTTTTGGCCTATCAGTTAAAGGGTTATGGAATAATTCTAACAATTCTTTTTTAAAATTTTTTAAAACATACTAACAAATTCTAAAAATATATATGTTTATAATATTTGTGTGTTCAAACTCAGTTTACAGCTAAGATCAAATAGAAATAAAAATTAACTAAGCATAAAATGACAAAAATAAAGCAAATAAATGAAATGAAACATAAAAGAACATAAAAATAGTAAAAATACAATATGGTCAATGAAACTGATAGATTAAACTACATACAATAGAAATATACAATAAAATTACAATAAATCAGAATTAAATTGATGTAAGACACATACATAAAGGATAATAAAACTATACAACACTAGAAAAACTACGTCACAAACTAAAATAACGAGTCAAGATATATCCGTTTCGCATGTGGCTAAGGTAGCCACAGACTGGCAGTCGGGCGTGCCTTAGCTGACAAAGCCACTTCACCCTCCTACTATGACCAACCAATCAATATTACAAATACCATTATTTAGGCTACATCTGAACAGCTATTACTTTTTTATTAACTAATTTTAGATCTCTCCATGATATTATTATGGCAAATAACTAGTTTGATGGCCATCCTTTGTCCTTCAGGGCAAAAATATTAAAAAATGAATACATTTGGGCTGAACTATAGGGGCAAATATTTTGACACCTGAATCATTATAATGGGTCAAGAAATAAGGGAGAAGTTGGGTCAGCAAACAATTGCTTCACATTATTATATGTATGGATTATTGAAGATTAAAACGTACGTTTAAAGTCTGAACAACCGGTTTTGCAAAATTTTAGGTGAATTGTATTCTTATTTTTTTAGGGGTTTGCCAACAAGACATAATTGAAACATGGAACCTGAATCAAGCACTTCAGTAGACAATCAGATTATTGTTGAACCTACATCAGAAGATTTAAAACCATCTCTTGACACAGAAATCACAAATCCAAATAAGGAGGCTGCTGATGGAATGGAGGATGACCCATATGCTTACATTGATAAAAATGGATTTACGTCAGAGATATTTAAAATAGAAATAAGAGGACTGCCCAAGTATTGGGGTATTGGGGTAAGTCATAACATATTTCAAATTGATGTAAAAATGACCACACTTTGCCATCAAATATTCATTATCATTCGACATCTAATTTTCAATTGTGTATTAGCAATATTTTTCATTAGGTCTCACATTGTTATTTTATAGCCAACTGTAACACTGAAGTTAGTGGTATAGTTTTGTTATCAAAATATTGTACTTGGAGGCAAAGTGTTAGGAGATAATCAAGATATTCGTTTTATAGGTTCTTGTTGTTGTTTTATACCTCTAACTATAGTATCTGTAGGAGGAGAGTTATAATTTTAGTAGTAATGTCACGTTGAGTGGAATCTGCACAATCTCGTCATTATATGTATTGCTACTGCTAATTAATCCTATTAGTGTTTTGGATTTATGTAGTACTATATAATTGGCATATCATATGTACAGTAAAACCCCGATTATCGGATACCAAATTATCGGAAACAGTCTAAGGAAAAATAACATTTATTTTTAAATGAACCATAAAAATAAAATTGTATAAACATGAATATTGCATACATTATTTCTTATAATTATTTTGTTTTAAAACTATAATATAAATTAAATAATACGATAACCATGTACTAACTTGTGAAATAATAATGATAATGTAATAAACAATAGTTGCCACTAGGCTAGAATACAATAACATTGTTTTGTAAACAAGTGCCATGACAGACAAATACAGAGCGAATATGAGTCAAGGGCCACTTCCCTTCCTGTTATTGAAGAAGCTTTTAACACATCCACTGCTGGAAAACAATGTAAAAATTCAAAATTATGCTAAAAAATTTTATTACATATTATCATACCTTGTTATCAGAAGAATCTGGTAACAGCATATAAATATCTCTCCGGCAACAAAATGGTGGCTGTGGTGACGTCAAAAGTTTTTGCCTCCGATCGGAGGCGTCCGCACATCGCGTCCTTCTCCATGGGTCATCGACCGTAGACGTCCCGCGCTACGCACTTCAATCACACACGCTATATTGCTTGTGGCCTCAATTGATAAGTCAAATACATTACAAATCACTATTATAAAAACTAAACTAAATTATTTACATATTTACATTGTTCTGAACAAGTTAGTTCATTACAGGGAGTACCACTTGTCAAAACAAGCCAAGGCACATAGTCCTGGCTGCCCTGGACACTGAGCACAGATAAATACTGTCATCGTTTTCTTCTTTTCTTTGGCACACTGTCTGCACCTCTTCCTCAAAAATCTATCACCTTTTTTGTCTCTTACATCTGACTTTGACAAAACATGCCTGACAGTTTGTGATTGTCGGGGGCGAGGTGGTGGTGTGACTACATTTTTTGTCAACATTTTGTTGATAACTGAAAGTCTGAAGCTGTAAAGGTCTGTTTTATTTCTTGGGTTTGCTATGCGGTACAATTTAAAACTATTCAACATAAGCATCTGAAGAAAATGAACAAACATTTTCTTGTACCATCTCAAACTCTTATGTTCGAAAGGGTAGTAACTCATCATTTGGTCATTCCTGTCTACCCCTTTCATATAAGCGTTATAAAACACTATGGGCAATGGCTTTTGTCTTGGTTGACCATATCTGTTGTTGGACTCTGCCCAATCGTTTTCATACTTTGTTGAAATGTACGTAACATTGCGTTTATCACGCCATTTCCCAACCATCACTCCCTCTGCATAGTGCTCTATTTTCTCTCCAGGTCTTAGCTTTGCTTGTACTACTTCTGCTGGTAGGTATTTTCTATTAGAAAGTAAAGTTCCAGTGCAGTAGGTATCTTCAGCAAGAAGCTCGGAAGCTAGTGGAAAACTATTGTAGTAGTTGTCCATATATAACGTATGTCCGACCCCTAGCTTGCCTTGCATAAGATGTTTGACAACTTTACTAGCATGACCTTTACCACTGAGCTCCCCCCCTTTTCCACTATAGACCGTAAAGGACAAACAGAGGCCATCAGGCTCGCACAAAGACTTGACTTACTTGACTTAATTCCTGTATTCCCTTGGGACTATTCCTGTAGGGCTGCAACAAATGCCTTCCACCGCACCCGATTCTGTGCTAGCTGCTTTACTTCTCCCCAACTCTTGCCTTCCTCTCCAATCTCCCTCTCGACTGACCTCCTCCAAGTTATCTTCGGTCTTCCTCTCTCTCTACTTCCTTGGGGATTCCAATCTAGGGCTTGTCGGCTGATGTTGTTAATGGGCCTTCTTAGTGTATAGCCTATCCACCCAAACTTCCTCTTCTTAATGGTGTCACCAATAGGATTTTCATTTGCTCTTCGCATCAATTCCTCGTTTGAAATTCTATCTGGCCAGTATATGTTAAAGATTCTTCGGAGACACTTATTTATGAAGACTTGCAGTTTACTTGTTACTGTTTTAGTGACTTTCCATGTCTGGCAGCCATATAGAAGGATCGACTTTACATTGGTTTCAAAAATCCTTAATTTTGTCTTTCTTCTTATTTGACTTGATCGCCAAACTGGTGCAAGTTGGGCAAATGCC
>JAQJVL010001198.1:157500-233083 GCA_035578905.1 Stictocephala bisonia | reverse complement strand
TAATTACAGCTAGACGTGAAAACTATTTTAGAAGGTTGGCAGAGTCAATTGCCTAAACTTTACCTGAAAAGTTTAATCTTGTAAATAATTACTGCAGTTTTACTGTTTTCATTTCTTTAAATCTTTGAGCAGTGCCCATTTCTTACAGGATCCATCTTTTGAGATGCAGTTTTCAGAATCCAATTTTATTTGTAAAAGCCCTTCAAATGTAAATAAATATTGTCTTTTTACTCATTATACATATCCCTTTTTCCTCATAAGAAAACTCGCTTTGTATTTATTTAAAAACAGTTTGTTAGGTTTTTTTATTAGCATAATATGTGTTAGTATACTTGGATGGGTTTATCTCTGTTATATTTGTTTTTTGGTGTGCTCAGACTAATTTAACAATGGGTTGTCTATGAGCGTCTTTCATTCCTCTTTAATTTTCAGATTTTATTTAATTTATTTCTGGAGTTACTTCTGGTTCCATCAAGTTTTAGTTTTCCATATTTTTGCGTTTACCTATTGTTGTTCGTTAAACCTTCATCTAAGTTTACTGTGATGTCTGACACTTGCAAAACATGTAGTCAAAAAGTGGGCTCTAGAGCACTTAAAGTAAAATGCTGTAGCTGTGAAAGTGTGTTTCATGCTGCCTGTGAAGGCATGAGTAAGGAAGACATGGAACTCGAGCAACTACGTGTGGAGGTGCAGGCCATGTCAGCGTGAGCATTGAGCAAGCATGAACTTCAGCGAGGCGGTTGACAGCTCGGTGACGCTCGGCGACATCTTGGAGCGGTTGGACACCATCCGAAAGGAGCATCGTACCTTGCTCAACGAATGTTTCAACAGAATTGTCAAGATGATGGAAGAAGTAAAGAAAACCAAGGAGGCTGTTGAAAGGCAGAGCAAAGAAATGGAAAACCTCCACAGTGAAAATGTGAAGCTTAAGGCTACAGTCTCCAAGCTTGAACATCGCGTGGAGTGCGAGCAGTACAGCCGCCGCAGCTGCGTGGAGGTGTTCGGAGTACTGGAGGTGGAGCGGGAAAACGTGCTGCAGATGGTGATGCAGGTGGGGAATGCACTTGGCATCACCATCAAGCCTGAGATGATTGACGCCTGCCACCGTCTTCCTAAAAGCAAGACTGATCCCCGGCCTAGAGGTATCATAGTTAAGTTTATTCGCCGCTTCGACAAAGAAGAATTTATTTAGAAGAAGAAGTCAGTAAAGAACTTGACTGCTAAGAGCGTTGGTTTCGCTAGTAACTCTACTGTATATATTAACGAGAGTTTGACACCACACAGATGTGAGCTGCTGAGGGCTGCTAAAGTTGCGAGGAGAACCGCAGGCTACAAGTATCTCTGGACAGTCAATGGAAAGATTCTGCTGCGGAAGGACGACAATAGTGATGTGCTTGTATTAAATAGTATGGAAGACATCAAAAACATTAAATAACTCTCTAATAAATAATAATTATAGATAATAACAGATTTGGTTCAGAGCAGCGGTTACTGTGTACCTATTATCAGAATGTGCAAGGTCTGCGCACAAAATCACACGATTTTAATTTAGCAGTTGCTGATTGCTACTTTGATTTGATATGTTTAACTGAAACTGGTCTAAATTTAAGCATTTTTGACAGTGAAGTTCTTGGTGATGGCTACTCGGTGTACCGCTGTGATAGAGATAGTGGAGTGGCAGGGAAGAGGAAGTGTGTTAGTGGCCGTGAGGAGCGACATTGATAGTATGAGAGTGTCCGGGTACTAATCTCAATTATGAATGTCTGAGTCAAAGTGTCTTTAAGTTCATTTGTGTTTTGTGTTATTTGTGTTTACTTTCCTCCCTCTACTACCGCTCCTGTATATCTTGACTTCTATTACAGGATATCACTGTATGCAAGTCCAAATGTCACTCACTAATTTTAGGTGATTTTTATTTACGCAACATTAATGGTACTAACTATAATTTGCTTACTGGCTCATGTATTTATTACACTAACTTGGCTAACTTTATGTCAATGTGGTCTCTAACAACATTTAATAACATATGTAATCATAATTATCGTACCTTGGATTTAGTACTAACTAATTTACTGTCACCTGTAATAGTACAGCGCGAAGACTCACCATTGGTTCGTATAGATTTACACCACTCGTCATTATGTATAAACATAGAAGCCAAACATCTCTTCCTCAACAAGGCAGTTTCACATTGTGGTTTACGGAACTTTAAAAGAGCCAATTTTTTAGATATGTATTTGTCATTACAAAATGTAAGATGGGTACACTTATACTATTCTCTGACGTTGACCTTGCAGTCGACTGGTTTTACGAAAAGTTTTATCAGATTTTTGATCAATGTATCCCAATCGTTCAGCCTAGAAAAAGGAAATATCCTGTTTTGTTTAATTCAAAAATAATTAAAAATATTAAGATTAAGGAATTTTATTTTAAAATAAAATCACGATCCGATTATTTTATGTCATTGTACAAAAAAAATAGAAAAGACGTAAAAGTGTTAATTCAGCAAGCGTACAAAAATTATATTAATGAAATAGAAAATAATATGGGTAAAAGTGTTAATTCAGCAAGCGTAGTCAAAGTCAAAGTCAAAATTTCTTTATTCGCTTTTATACAATAATTGTACATGGAATAGTGTCATTATGCATTTATACTAATTAAAATATATCACTAATATTCCTTGTCTTGACATAAGACACTAGGCCAAATTAAAAAATATCATTAAAAATGTGGTCCTAATGAATAAAATTCTTCCAGTGAATAAAATGCATTCTGCAACAAAAAGTTTTTAAGCAATAGTTTAAACGTTTTTAGATCATCTACTTCTCTTATTATTTTGGGAATATAGTTAAAAAATTTTATTCCAGAATAAGTGGTGCTTCTCTTAAACTTTTCTAGGTTATGATGATGTAAAATTATGGTAGCTTTGTTTCTGGTGTTATAAGAGTGAACCTCATTCAAAGTTTTTAAATTACGTTTGTGATTTTTTATATAAGTGACTGTATCAAAAATATATTGGCTATGAACTGTCAATATTCTTAATTTGGTAAAATGTTCCTTAACCGAATCATCACTTTTTAATCGCAAGATTGTTCTTAAAGCTTTTTTTTGAAGTTTGAGAATTTTATTTAAATTTTGATTTGAGGTCCCTCCATAGACAGGTATCCCGTAGGATATATGAGATTGAATAAGAGCGTAAAATACAGTTCGAAGCACTGATAAACTACAGAGAGAAGATAATCGTTTTAGGGCATAGATACCTGAGTTAATTTTATTGATTATGTGGTCAACATGTGAATCCCAGGTGAGATGTTTATCCACATACAGACCTAAAAATTTGATTTTTTCTGCTTCATTTACAAACTCATTATCGATACAAATTTGAAATTCATGGATATTTCTATTTTGTTTTGTTCCAAATGAAATAAAGTTAGTTTTTTTCATATTTAAAATAAGACCATTATCTATAAAAAAATTTTGAATTCCAGACAGTTCAGTGAAAGAGGCTAATTCTAAATCTAAGCTGGTTTTTGCTGACATAATGAGATTTGAGTCATCTGCGTAAAGACACAATTCATTTTTAATTCCGTCAAACTGACTCAGACAACTGGGCATATTTTGGATGTAACATATAAATAATAGAGGCCCTAAAATTGACCCTTGAGGAACTCCATATTGAATTGTTTGTAATTTAGATTTAAATTTAGATATCCTGTTATTCTGAGTTTTAGCAATCTCAACATATTGCTTTCTATTTGATAAGTATGATTCAAACCAATTCAAATAGTTATTTTTTATTCCGATTTCTTGCAATTTTTTAATTAATTTACTGTGTGAGATGCTATCGAAAGCTTTAGATAGATCCATAAATATTCCTGCAACTTTATTTTTTTTGTCTATGGATTCAATTAGGGAGTCAGTAAAACTTACAAGGGCTGTGAGTGTTGATCTATTTTTGCGGAAACCGTGTTGTTCCTCATCAAAAATTTTATATTTTTCTAAATGTTCGGTAAGCCTAATGTACATTGCTTTTTCAAAAATTTTTGACATTGATGGGAGAATCGAAACTGGGCGATAATTTTGAATATCAGTTTGGTCCCCTTTTTTAAATATTGGTATAACCTTTGAGATTTTCAGTTTACTAGGGAATATACCAGAGATAAAAGAAGAATTTACTAAGTGTAACAGCGGTTTAATTAATGGTATTCTAGCCAATTTTAATATTGTAGTTGGAACCTCATCATAACCACATGACCACTTATTTTTTAGGGTCTTAAAAATGTCTAACAGTTCTTTTTCACCAATTGGAGGGCATCTAAAATTTGAGGTTTGTTTTGAAAATCCTTTTGTTTTAAAATTATTTTGTTTTGATGGTAATTCCTGCAACATGCTTTCAATTGTGCTAACAAAATAATTATTAAAACTATTGCTAATTTCATAAGGATGGGAAATTATTTTATTATCAGCTTGTAAAATTAAGTTCTTTTCTGCTTTACCAGTAATTTTCTTTGTTTCCTTATTTATTATTTCCCAAGATGTTTTACTAATATTTTCAGATTCTTTAATTTTTTCATCATAATATGCTTTTTTTGTTTTTACTAACTTAGATTTATACACAGAATATTTCATTTTTAATTCATCTTTTAAAATTAGAGAATTACTTTGCTTTGCCAAATTACTAAAACTTATAATGCTGTTTTTATCTTTTTTTAGTTCTTCGGTTATCCAGGTTTTTGTGAGATTTTTAGTCTTCTTTTGAACAACAGGAAATGATAAGTTGAAATAAAACTTAAATAAGTTATCAAAACAGTTATATTTCTCTTCAACTGGGGAGAAAAAAACTGATTCCCATTCTTCTTTCTCTAATAAAGATATAAATAATTTAATGTTTTCATTAGAAAACTTTCTTCCAGTGTAACTTAAATTTTGATTATATATATTATTCAGTGAGTTTTTTATCTCCAAGATCTGCCCATCATGATCAGAAAGAGCAGTGACAATTCCACTGGTCTTAGTATCATTTTTATCCATATTAGTAAAAAAATTATCTAGACATGTCTTGGAAGTTGATGTTACTCTAGTGGGAAAATTTATGAGATAGTTCATTCCATGACGAATTAAAGTATTTTTCAATTCTTTACTTTCAGTTGTAGTTTTTAAGATATCAATATTAAAGTCTCCTGTTAGGATCAAGTATTTTTGTTTGTCTATTAAAAGTTCTATTAGGAGATTTAACCTACTTAAAAATTCTAAACTTTCATAATTTGGCGTCCTATAAATTCCCACTAGTAAACAGTTAGCATTTTTAGTTTTAAATTTGGCCAAGCAGCACTCAAACAATTTATCCTGACACAAGTCATTCACTTTAACATTAACCAGCTGCTTCATATTAAAACCTTCTTTAGACAAGATCATGACTCCGCCTCCGGTTGTAGTTGTGCGAGCATACTGTGATATCACTTTATAGCTTTCTAAGTTAAATCGTTCCAACTCAAAGTTGCTCATATTGTGCTCAGTTAAGACAACTATATCAGGATTCAACTCAGCTAAAGTTACTTCTAAAGGTTCTATGCGTGATTTTAAATTTTGAATATTTTGATGAAATAATATTGTAGATTTAGAGTGACTATTTATCTGTTTATGCTGAGTAGGTTTGTTTGGAAGTTTAAAGATGAAGCATCTGGTTGAACATTTTGCTGTAAATTTAGTAAGTTATCTGCAGTATGCATGACACTAGTATCCGCTTGAAATGTGCATGGGTCTCCCAGACTGCGTCCAAATTCTTGAGCTTCGTTACTCTTATCTCCTTGGTTGTTGGTAGAGTTGCGGGTTGTCATAATCAATGTAGAAGCCTCCACACACAGTTCAGAGCAGGTCATACTCCTTGAGAGAGGTGCAATTGTTTCCTGGACTGTAGTTCCTGCACCCAACAACATACTCTCCTCCTCAACAGCTGAAATTGTAGAAGAAAGAGAACATCCCTGAGTGTTTCTTGTTGAGTTTAATGTTGAGTTTCGTGTAACGTTCATGTAATTAAGAATTTTACTGCCAAGAAGGTTTTTTCCAACATAGTTAAGATGAACCCCTGCTTGGTCGTAGCATCGGTCTCCCAGTTGGGTTAGATCCAAAAATGAAACATGTTTGAAATACTGTGACTGTTCAAAAATAAAGAGATTAAATTTCATAATGTTCTCATTAACAGGATGATAGAGGGAAATATTTCTTCTAAAGGGAACACTGCCCAATAAAAGGTTGTCGTGTTTAAAATGCTCTATCACTGACAATATTTTGTCATTTAAGTCTTTTGTATTTCCATTATACAAATTGTTGGCTCCAGCCAGGAACACAATGTACCGGTCTTTACCTGGAGGAAGGGCTTTCGCCTCTGTTAGAACTGTATCTATCTCAGCCCCTGGCCTAACCATATTCATAACGTGTGCATCTTCCCTACATCTCTCTTGAATTATTTCTGATAAGTGTCTGCCATGGCTATCTCCCACAATGAAAACAGTTTTTTTTCCTTTCTTGTCATCAGTTTTTGGCATTGAGATTTTGCCTTTATTGGTTTCCTTAGAGATTTGTTTACTCTTTGCTTGAAGTTATTTTACTCTTATTTCAGTTCGTTTTATATTAGATTTATTAGAGATATTTTCATTATTTACTGTCTTATTTCCTCTCGATAGATTATCGTCCATCAATAATGCATATGGATTATTTGTGGTAATGTTGTTAGGAGAGCCATGGCTTGATTGCTGACCAACAATTCTAGTTTTGGAACCTCTAACTGTTTCCCAATCTCTACCTGGAGTATGTGAAATTTGGCTTAGAGAAGGGAAACAGTGGACACAACTATTCACACTTTTTTTTTGCAGACTTTCCAATTTTTCTTGTAAGTTTTTGTTATCATTTTGTAATATTTCAATAACTGTGTCATAATCTTTTATTTTAGTTTTTGCAGAGTTTAATTCTTGAATTAATATTTGTGTTTGGAAGTCCTTATCTTTATTTTTTTGAGTTTTGAGATTTTTAATGGTTTCTTTATATTGTGTGAGAGTTTTTTCAAGATCAAGACATTTATCAATCAAAGAGTTGCGCTGATACTCTAAGTCCATGTCTTTTGGTGTGCCAACTGATTTATCTTGCTTAAGGAGGGGTTTGAGGTAATTTTCACTTTCATCTGGGTTTACTATTATTATTTGTGTTTCCTGTTGTGAAGAGTTTAAAGATACTCTTTTATTTGAAGGAGTTTTCCATGGTTTATCTTCCAAATTCATTTTACTTATTTTCGGGGATTGATTTGACATCTCCCAAATTTTATTTATTTCTGTCAATGCTGTTCTGTAGTTTTCTTTATATTTATTAGCAACCAATTGGATGGAAAATTTCAATTTGTTTTCACCGTAGTGACATAAATCAGTTTTATTTAAG
Source organism: Stictocephala bisonia (assembly GCA_035578905.1). Classification (NCBI taxonomy): domain Eukaryota; kingdom Metazoa; phylum Arthropoda; class Insecta; order Hemiptera; family Membracidae; genus Stictocephala; species Stictocephala bisonia. Next base: position 225,655 of record JAQJVL010001198.1, on the reverse strand, counting down.
ATTGCTGTCTCATTTGTTGAAAAGAATTTTACATGGTATTTAGTCACATTTTTGTAACTTACTGCATCAATATTAATTATCTGTGCTGGCCAGTAAGGATATCCTTTAACTTTTGCAAAAATTAAATCATTTATGGAATACATATTTGAGTTAGATATTTTATTTTATGAAGATTTTATAATAGGTTTTAACAATAATGTTTATAATATTATAAGTTTTTAATAAATTATTTTTAATAGATTATTATTCAATTCATTTAGTCTATTTCAAAAGACAGTAAATAAAATAAAGAATGAAACAAAATGATTGTTTAAAGATTTGTCTGGGAATTGACAAACAGTAGCACTGCTCACAGTTGTATTGAACAATAGATCACTGATAAGCCGAGATATTCTTGAAAAAACAGGTGGTCAGGTCAGAGCAAAACTTAGACACTCACTAATGTAGTAATAGTTTGTGCAGTCTTCCAATTCAGCGTTGCTTTTATATAACCAACTCTGAAATAAAGCTTTTTTGTATTTTTAAATTTACTTTATCTAGCTAATTTTATTATATTTCTTGTATACTTTGTTAAAAGAATAAAATATATATCTCCAACAAAGTTTACTGTCTTTTTTTTTTTTTTTTATTAAAAGTGTTCCTGGTTATAAAGTGTAACTAATTATTGTTTCAATGTAACTCACAATACTCCTGATGTTGAAATTGGTGAGTTAAAAAGAGTAGTTTTAGTGTTTTACAAAACAGTTAACATTTTTAATAGAGCACTATTAAAGGTATTATTCACTGGCAGCCATCTTGAACTCTACTCAATCTCAACTCTACTCATCTACTACTCTACGTACAAAAATTATATTAATGAAATAGAAAATAATATGGGTAAAAGTGTTAATTCTGATACAAAAGCCAATTATTCACTTAGTAATACTGTAATAAATACTAACACTAATGTTGGTGGTGGTATGGGGTTTTGTGAAATAACCGAACTTGAAGTAGAATGTGCCATAAAATCTATGAAAAGTAAAAATCAGAGGGTCATGACGGGATCCATGTCATTAAATATCCATGTCGGGTAATATGTCATTAAAGGTTGTGCAGACGTTCTTAAAACTCCTCTTGCAATTCTTTTTAATTTATCTTTGAAACTTGGACAGTTTTCCCAACGCTGGAAATCAACTAAGGTTTGTCCGATTTTCAAGTCCGGCGTGGCTTGTAGTATCATAAACCATAGACCGATTGCAACTGAGATACTTTACATAGACCCCATGTAAAGTATTTGAACATATTTTGTATAAAAGAATTTTCAATGAAATATCTAGTATGATTGTTGATGAGCAATGTGGTTTTATGCCCAAAAGGTCATCAGCCTCTAATCTAATTAATTTCACTCATTTTACATCTAGCATTCTTGATAGAGCAGTCCAAGTTGATGTCATATATACAGATTTTGCCAAAGCTTTTGATAAAATTAATCATGACAAACTTTTATCCAAACTTTTTGACATTGGCCTTTGCCCAAGCTTAATTAATTTATTACTGTCATACCTTCAAGGTAGAAGTCAATTTGTAGTATTTAATAAAATGAAGTCATATGATTTTGAAGTTTTCTCTGGAGTCCTCAGGGCTCAAACCTTGGTCGGCTGCTTTTTTTGATCTTGATTAATAATATCTCAAGTAGTGTGCAAACATCAAGTTTTTTATTATTTGCTGACGACCTAAAAATATACAGATCAGTTGAAACGATCCGTTGAAATGATGCCAAGCAGCTACAGGATGATCTAAACAGGCTCTACAACTGGTCACTAACCAATAAGTTATCATTTAATGTAAATAAATGTAAGTGCCTAACATTTACTCAAAAGAAATCTAGTGTTTCATTTGATTACCATTTAAATGGAGTCATATTAAAACGGGTTAATGAAATCAAAAACTTTGGGGTGCTGTTTTCTACTGATATTTCCTTTAGTTCACATGTTAACCTGATTGCTAATAAGGCGATGAAAAATTTAGGTTTTATGATTAGAGAAATTCATACGACTTAAGTAATTTAAATGCCATTAAAAACTGTATTACTCTCTATTCAGATCGATTGTTGAGTATAATTGTATTGTTTGGAATCCTTACTTAAAAGGCTCAAGGTCAGTACTTGAGAGGATTCAGAGTAAGTTTTTAAGGTTCATGTACTAGAAACTACACAGGCTTTATCCGTTTTTCAGATGTTATGAAGAATTATTGTCAGATTTTAGATGTTGCACTTTAGAAAGACGAAGAACTGTATTAGGATTATCTTATCTTCATTGGCTTGTCAATGGTAATCAAATGAACCAGTGATAACACATGGCTTTTGAAACGAGTTAATTTTTGTTCCGATAATTAGATTCATACAGAGCCGTTTGTTTTTTATTCCACGTTTATACACAAATCAACATGGTAACAGTCCTTTATACAGAATTTGCAGTAGCTTCAATATATTTAATTGTTCAATAATTCTTTTTTAAATCAAACAAAAGTAATCATAAATTAATGATCAACCTATACTTCCACTGAACTCGTCTTTCTCTTTTTTCAATTTTTCTTTTGTCTTAAACATTTCTTTTTTTTCTCTATGTTTTAGAATTTGTCCGTAACATGCGTTGTATGTAAAATAGCTCCTCATGGCTTTTTAACAGTTAGTTAATCAAGTAATTTTACTGTCTCATGTATCTTTAATTTGAATGAATGAACATTTTTCCATTTTGTAAAGTAAATTTAGTATATATGTACGATACTAGGAGCTAAACATTAACAATTAAATTAATTGTGTATTTTTCAACATGCTAAATGTGTATTTTCAAATTTTTTCCTCCATTGTTTGTTATATTAGGCATTATTTGTGTAGTTTCACTTTAAGTGGGTTTTTTACCTGTTGTGAAACATTGTAAATAAATAAAGGAGCTTTAATCTCAAGGTGGCCACTTTTCTGAAGAATGTAAGCATCCTGCAGATTTTGACGGCTAAGCAGTGCTCTCTGGTTATCCACTTTGGCCTGCTAGAGTGGTTAGTCATTTTCTGAGCAAGAAGAAAGTCATGATTGAAGTGAAGGATCAAATTTGCTATGTTATTGAATTTGGCAGAATAATTTGTTATTGTGTGTATCTTATACTTTTTATTTTATCTGCTTTGTAATTTAGAATGCCCATAGGTGTTGGGGAGGAATCTATTCTTGTCATTGGTTACGGGAATGATGTAACTCTGGATCTTGTTACCAGTAGAGTGGGTTTTCAATTAAAAAAATTGTTTATTGGAAATTATATAAATAATCTCTAGAAAGATTGTAATGGAATCATTTTTTGCTGATTTTTAAAGGGATGAAAATCAGTTATGAACTCAGTAGCTACATAGGAACCAATTATTAAGGGGATTGTAGGTTATAGGCACTGCTCTCGATACAGTATCCGCTCAATGTTGCCATTGACATGGACACCACTAGAGAAGTCTGGAGTGTTCGTATTGGGTGGTAGTCAAGATCCGGATGTTTTCTGGGGAAGAGAATTGACTATCAGGTTTGTCAATTAGCCAAAAATCAGACCTTAATGGTGCTCAGATTCCACATAATGCTCTTGAAGATATAGCTGGCCTGGTAATTAGGCTAATAATAAATGGTGCTTTCAACAGGAACAGGCAACCTTATTTAGTAACAATAACTACACTTAGTCATTACAGTTATTCGCCTGTATCTTGACGATCAGCGTCTCAATAAGTAAAAAATAACTAATTCCTTATTAAGGAAAACACATATCTTCATTTACAGTAATATAAATGTAATTGTAATGTTAACTTGTGTATTAGGCAGCCTTAATTAACTTCTGACTTAATTGTATTTTTATTCATCTATAATATATTAGAAGAGATAGAGCATCAGCAAACTTATCAACTAAAGATTATTTTGTTCCAGTATTATACAGCCAATGGCATGCCTACACGGCACCTGGAAGCTGGAGTGTGTGCTGTTTGTGGCAACCGATTGCTTGTCCACGAGGATGAAGAGGGCGTTTTAGAAAACACTTACAAGCTCAGCTGTGATCATGTGTATCCTTACTCAACATACTAAATAGGTTTATCAAAGACACATTCATGTATGTTATAATATCCTACCAATGCTATAAATAAGTTTGGAGTTTTGTTCAACAGAACAAATTTGGGTGAAATTCGGCACATAGACAGCTTCAATATCTGTACTGGCATAATAGGGTAATTTTTCACTAGTAAAGACTTAACAATTGTTTTAAACAGGAAAAAAGTCACTTTATATGTAATTTGTTTAGTGACTAAAGTAATTTATTTATAAAAAATATAGGTGTTTTACATAAAAATAACAGGAAGTTACTGGTCACTTTTAACAGTAATGTGGCCATTCATTATCTGGATATTTACCCAGATTAACTCTAGAAAACAAAGGTCAATTTTAAAATAATCATTGCTAAGGCATAGTGTGAGACTACTTCGGGTAACTATACGAAGTTATAGTCATAATTAAAGGCATATTAACAGTAAACAAATGTGTAAGTTTACAATTTCAATTACTATATTTTTAAAGTAAATTGAACAAATTTCTTGGCATTCACTGCTGTTATCTGCTGATAGTAGTCTAATGTTCTCCACTTATGGCTTTGAAACAGCGACTGCAAAAGTGTTTTGTCATGCGCTGAAGTCTTGATGGGCAGAAGGCACAGATTGTCCTACCTGTGATTGTAGTGGTCCTTGATCTTGACAAGGTACTTGAACTTTCAAGATGGAAGCTATTCTGGTGGTAAATTTGTTTCAGCAATCTTCTTTAGAGGCATGACTTATGTCATTGTGAATTTCTTTTAGGAACTGTCTTCTGTTTAGTGGCTTGGTATTTGCATTTTCAAATTTCTGAACATGTAACTGTTAACTATAGTAATTTACAATGTTGAAAAAAATGCATAACGGCTATCTTTTTGTCTTCAGGCTGCAGGTTGTATTACTTCATATCTGGTCCAGAGCATCATCAGTACCCTTAGTAGCATTCTGTTATCTCGAGTTTGTTGCTGTCTTTGACAGTGACAGGACTTTCATGACACTTTTAATGAAGGATTACATTTTATTGGCTTTGGTTTGATATGAGGCAAGTGTTTTGGCTCCATCAAAACTCAACAGTTTCTATTGGAATTTTGGGCTTATATTTTAGGAGCGTTAATTAGTTCAGGCTTAAAAAAGTCATTAGCCAGTGGTACAGGAGTGAACCAGTGTGATCTGTTGTAATATTTCTATTGATGCCACAAATTGTTTTGGATAGTTCTAACATAAATTATTGGGCCAATGGCAGAGGTCCTTTGTAAATTGCTTTACTAATATATTGTATAGCATCTACAATGAACAACACATTTGGTTCTTGAAGAATGATTTATTTATGAATCAGGATTAAAATGAAATACTACAGTTTATGTTGAGAAAACCTATTTCTTCAGAGGAATTAAGTAATAGAGAGGTAGTAATGCTTTTACAAATTTGGATACCAAATTAAAATGGTCGTATAACATCAATTTAAAAAAAATAAGTTAAACTCAGTTAAATATGACGGGAATTGTTATAACATTAACTTCATTCATTGGAAGTTTGTAAAACAGTAACTATGCAGGTGTATATACAAAACTAAGCTATGTTATTGTTCTGTGGGGTAATAATTCACGTTCAAATTTAATTTAGAAAGCATTCATCAAAATATTAACATGTGATAAAATAACACCCTTTAGACCATATTAAAAAAAATATATGTATTTATATAATCATAACTACAACACAAGTCGAAAACAATCATTTCAATATCCCACCCACATCTTAAAAAGTAGGAGCGTGTCCTAGTTACATGGCTTTGAAAAGCTTTAACAAAATATCAGATTATTTTAAAGTCCTTCCTAATGGAAAATATGAAAGAAAAGTAAAAAGAATTAATTATTTCTGAGGCACAATACTCGGAAAATGAATATTTTATGTGTCCCAGTTTCTTGATTTTTTTTGCATAGGTAAAGCTATATAGTGTAATATCTTAGTTTAGTTAGTTAATTTTTGTGTGTTTTTTTCTTATCATTTAATGATTATAATAGTAAAAGTTTGGAGTTCTAGACTACTTTGACAGTAAACTGCATTTAACAAGCTATACATTATCTTTCAGCAAGTGGAGGACCATATGTACATGTTCCAACTGGTAACTGTATAACATTGTGCAAGTTTAACCCTTTTAGCGCCAGACAGTTTTTTGGGGTACTTACGAAAAATGCCAACCCATTTTCATAAAGGGTGTACGAAGAATGCCAGGCCACTTTAGGCCATTTTGACATATTTTGTTAAAACATTCATAGCTCTCTTATTTGTTATTATAAATTAACAAATGGGGTCTTGTTTTGTTCGTAATAATATGTTTGTAGTAAAGAAAATATAATTTTGAGTTATTTACAAGATTTAAAAAAATTATATTACAAAAAGTTTCAAAAAGTTTATTTTCTTTTTATTTTTCCAAGTTTTAACATACATTACTACTTTTTGTATAAACTAAACCACAGTATTAAAATATAGAGACTAATCTACATATAATTGTAAGTACACATACAAAAATTAAAACACTTACATTCAAAAACATAGTAGATATAAAAATCTTTGAAAAAAACATGTAATTATCCAAAATTGGTAAAAACGTCAGATAAACAGCTGTTATTACGTCATGACAACGATCAGTAGAGTAATAATTTTGTTGTTGCCATATGGCATATTGTCTTCAATCCCTATGTCAAGTTTGAAAGCATTCGGTCGACAAATAAAATTACAATATAATAAAAACTTGACGTGCGCCCATAGCGCACATCGGCAGTTTTAGTGGGACCGAGGCGCGTGCGCTCACGGCGCACGTCGGCATTTTTCGAACAAACTCTGACGTGCGCTCGCGGCGCACGTCGGCATTAAAGGGGTTAAACATGAATTTTCTCCTTACATTACATTCTTGTACATAGGCACACTTTCCTTGAAATGAGAATCCACGATTAAACTAATTGATATTGTAATATTTTAGTCATTAAGAATTCATTTTCCTTAATATTTATCAGATTTCATGAATTCTGCATCCGAGGATGGTGTATAGTAGGTAAAAAACAGACATGTCCTTACTGCAAGGAAAAAGTTGATCTCAAGAAAATGTTCTGCAATCCGTATCCTTTTCCAAGTAATCTAGCATATCTGACAAAGTACATTTATATGTTTTGTTGTGTGTTCTTGTTTTAAACTATTTATTCACCATAATTAATTGCTTTAGTATATTAAACAATTGTCAGCTGCTTTGAGCAAATTGACTTCTTAATAAAATAATCAAGTAGTTTTTGTAAGACAATAAATTATTGTGATATATAACATTTGTGTTAAAGAATTTTTACTAATTTAGTTAAGGCGTTATTTGTTTAATTTTATAATTGTTTAAATTCAAGCAGGGCACCTGTGACAAACTTGTGCAAAAACACTCGAACAGGTAAAAATTATGAAATATGTTGAGGCCAATATTATTTTCTTAATTCTGTAGAGAACTCTATACTCACCATATTTGAGTCTTCTTTAGACTGTAGTTTAGTTCTAACACGTACAGTACTGACTGAAGAAGAGATATAGTAGTGTATTTTGTGCTGTCAGATCCCATTTATTAATTTTTATAAAAGCAATAATATATATTTGGAACAAGATCCAAAAGTCATGTTATTTATTAATAGAAATAATAGTTATCTGCTGTCACAAAGCTAAATCCAAGCCATTCAAGACCTGCTTCACTTATTCTATTTATGGAAGCTAACCCATCTTTCAAAGAACCCAGGAGGAACTATGTGATCCATTGTTTGGATAGACTCCGCAATCACACGACTGATCTAGTGTCAATCCCCTTTTATATTTACAGTAGTTACGTCTGCCCACACCAGTTCAGAAGTAATTTAACAGTATTCATTCCCTAAGAAGGAGGCTCATTCCACCTCCAGGTATTGACGAATCGATAATAAAGAACTTATTTTTTCCATCAAAACTGTTCCATGCTTTGGCCCAGCTAGTATTGGACGAGTAATTTGATCTGCTCAATTGGAAAGTAGTACGTAGAGGCGAGTTTCGAAATTAAAAGCAACTGTTCTAATGCGGGAGATCCTGTTTAATGGGCATTTTCGGGGCATTCAAGATCCTATTGAATTATTAAAGTAGTGCCTCCTGAGGTCTTATCTCTGGAGGAGCTACATTGCACAGCACTGAGTGCCAAGGAAGTGAAGTTACCATGAGTGCAAATAATATCATTCGCTTTAGTGAGTATGCTATTTAGCCATACGAGAGCACAGTATTCAGCTGCTGATTAAACCAGTGACAGGGCAGTTGTGTGCGCTGGCTCCCCAAGTTTTTACAGCAATATGATGCAGTACATGTGGCCTGATTTTAATTATTTTAGCTGCTGTTTTTTTAAAATGGCCTTCAAGCGCGATCAATCTAACTTTACTCCCTATTCCTATGGATGATCATTGTGATAGAATCCCATTTACAAAGATGTTCAATTTTCAATTAGCTAATTGATTACTTAGTTTAGTTGGAAGCAAGCGACTTTGGTTTTTGATGGGTTAGGATTTAGCTTCCACTTAGGATTAGGGTATTAGAACTTCAGATTAAGCTGCTGGTGTCATAACTAGAATGTATATTTTCTATTTTTCTATTTGAATCCATAGAATCTCATTTTCCATTTGGGTATCATGTAAATAATATAGATGACCTTGACGCGGTTTTCACCGGAAAATGTAGGTTCTAGTTAGGGTTAGGGTTTTCAAACCATTGGGCAAAATCCTAACGACAGGCCACTGGATGTTAGAAGGCTTAGAAACATTAACTATTGTAGTTTCTGACACTTGGATTGCCAAGGCAAAAATTTCCATTCAAAGCTTTTATAGGTAATTGACACATTGTCTATGTCATGATATACACAAGTTTCAATACCATATGCCCAATGGAATCAACAAGTCTGCATCCAAGTCTTGCCTTTTGCACTGTTATTATCTTCAACATTTGTGTCTTGGAGTACAAGGATATCAACATTAAAGTCAATTAAAAACTTGTTCATTTCCATGAATTCTTACCATAACCATAGTTTAGTTTATATTTTATAAGTTTTCAAATTTATTATATGAAAAAAACAAAACAAACTATAGCAAAACGTACAAACACGTATTTTAGAAATATGGTCCTCACAAAGGCAAGCCTATAGTCCTCACAAAGGCAAGCCTGTGCGTGAGAATGAGTCAATATATATTACACAGTCAAATTATACAAAGGTATATCACAGTTAATGTGATCTAATACTATTTATATTTGTCTTAGTGATAAGTGAAATCAACATTTAATCTTATCAAACTTAACGCTTTGGAAGACTCTACCAACCAGACATGGTCCCAACGTCTTTTGTTCCCTCATTTATCACTCTCACAATAATTTCAACCTGCATCATACATTCAAATTGTATACTCACACGTCACTCGTCTCGTCTGTTCACTCATCACAAGCATACATACTCACAACACACAAACATACGAATGCACCCCAACATACACACACTCACATTTGCACGCACACACTCATAAACATGTACATTCTTTGTTGCATCAGCCACGTCTACTACTTGTACAACACTCATGTTCGATAATTTGTATTTAAAAGTCGATCAGAAAATTTTCTACCTCTCTGAAGTAATCTGTGTATATGATTTCGAACAGTACTCTATTATTGTGGCGGCAGCCACGCGACAGAATGGGCAACTATCGCTCGCGCATGCGCGGGACTCGGGGAGGGGAGTGGACGCGATGTGAGTCGTTCAGTGTTGTGCACGAGCAGCAAGGGAAGGAGACACGCCGCACCGCAGGACCCGCCTCCACCTTGAGGAACTGGATAGGATGAGTAGCATAGTAGTTATAAGTTTTGGCGAAATCCTTTAATATGTTTCGATTAGGCTAAATAATCAGAATGGGGGGGAGTAGAACCATTATGTAGTACTCAATTACCAAAACTTTTAAAGTAGAATTCCATAATTAGAAGGCACGAGGTGATCGCAACCAAATCGTTTGCACCAAATTGTAACTATTATCCTTTCCAATTAATTATCCTGGTTGTGATAAATAGGGAATCCGACGAATAGTACTCACGCGGCCGATGCTTCGACTAACCCACACGCTTCTAAATTGTGCGGGAAACAGGGCCTAAATAATTGTATATATTACCGCACGGCCTCTAATTAAATAGAGCACAGACTATGTCGGCCGGACCCGTTCACCCCGTTCCCCACACATATGAAATTGTAGTTATTCAGGCATGTTTCTCTATATTGTAAATGCATTAGTTATGGAAACTTTCGGCATTAATAATGAATAATCATAATTTTATGACACCAACTAGTAGTTACATCTGCCCACAGAAATTTGGAACATACGAACTGGCGTGAGCTGACGTAACTACTGGAAATATAAATGGGAATTGACATTAGATCAGTCATGTGATGGTGGGGAGTCTATTCAAACAAAGTATCACATAGTTACAGATTATCCCCAGCGCTCTTTTACGGAGGGATTAGCCAGCATAAATAGAATCAGTATATAATATTTTATACTACTACGTAGTAAACTACAGGATGGGGCAGAATGGACTCCCTGATTTGACAGGGTAATTGTAAAAAAACCAACCAAGATAATTAAAAAAGCTTTTTATCTCTGAAAACTACATATTATGCCATTTCATTTTCATTATGTTTTGAAAATGATATCGTCCAGGTGACGACCTTGACGAGCGATGCACATGTTAAGTCGTTCAAAAAAGTTTTCAAAAACTGCCCAGCATAGCTGGCGTTATTCCAGCGATGACATCAGCAATTGCTTCCAAGGTCCTTGGTCGAACTTTATAAACCTCAGATTTGAGGTGACCCCAAAGAAAATAATCACATGGGCTCAAATCTGGGGAACGAGGGGGCCATGGAACATCTCCTCGCAACGAGATCAGGTGGCCGGGAAACTGTTCTTGCAGGATTTGGCGTGAACGACGGGCGGTATGAGCCGTGGCACCATCCTGTTGAAACCAAAAGGCTTCCATATCATTTTCCTCACTATACTCTTCAATTTTGGGAAATAAAAAGTTCTCCAACATCTCACAATAGCGCACAGAGTTCACAGTAACAGTTGCACCTTCATATTAAAAAAAGTATGGGCCAATAATGCCTATGGAGGACACAGCGCACCAAACTGTCACTTTTGGTGAATGAAGAGGTCTTTGGTGAAGAGTGTGTGGGTTTTCAGCTGCCCAGTACCGAAAGTTTTTCTTATTTACCGAGCCGGAGAGGTGAAAATGGGCTTCATCGCTAGACCAAAGAATAGCGCCGGCTTGCAAAGAGGCTAACATTGCATTGCAAGCATCTGTACGTTTCACCCAGTCTTCTGGGCCCAACTCTTGAACAACCATCATTTTATAGGGGTGTAAGTGAAGGTCAGAGTGTAAAATTCGCCTTACCGTTCTGGGCGATATCCCAAGAGCAGCAGCATGTTTCCGCGCAGAGCGCGATGGGGATTGTTCAATAGACGCTCTCACTGCCACAAATTTTTCCGGGGTCCTCACACTTTTTGGTCGCCAGCCTGGTTTTCTAGGAAGTGCAGATCCTGTTGCCCGTACACTTGCAATCCATTTCCTTATGGTTTTAGCATCAGGAACACTGTCATGACGAGTCAAACCAAACCGCCTACGAAATGCCCTCTGCGTCATCACTACACTATCGTTGTTTTTAAAAAACGTTTCTATGACAAAACCACGATGCTCGCCAGTCCACTGCATGGTGACAACTAAAATGGCGTCTTCTCCCCCACCAAACGCCACTACTCCCACTCCGCTAACTGACCTGCGCGCTCTTCGGTGACTGATTCAAACTAGGGAGTCCATTCTGCCCCACCCTGTATAATCACAAAGCTATGACAAAGATATGTAAAATCTTTTTTTATGCTCGTCTATTACTTCTTTTTTTTTTAACAGCAAAGCATAAATTTTCTCGCTAGAATAAACCTTTAATATTAAATAAAGCATAATCAAAAATTCATTTTACTTAAATCAATTGTGTACTTAAATTACAAATTTGTGTTGTGCGACGTTCACTTGTTTTGTAGTGAAGATAACATCAATATGCACACAGTATGAATTCTGTCCGTTGCGTGGTTTTTATTTACCTTATTATGATGTCAGATGGGAGAAACCTCATGTACTATATGGCCAGCTATTGGACTGGCTCCGATGGTTGGTCGCCTGGCAGCCAGTCATCTTTGGAATTGTACAGGGCATCAACTACGTTTTGGGTCTGGAGTGATACAGGAGGTGAGTATCAAGTGAATTACATTTATTGAAGGAAGGGATGGATCTTGTGTTTCATTTGGCTTATTGTGCATACTCCAATAGTAGTTTCATATGAATCATCTCAAGTCTGGTAGTTAGTTACGAAACCTTCCTCAGTGTATGATGACGTCTTTTTGGTGTTTCATTATAAGCTATTACAACTTAAAACCAGGCAGTTCTTGATTTTGTACTTGAGTTGAACATAAAATTACTTTAAATTCTTGTTCTAACCTCCAAACAGGGTTTATGCTTTCAAACATAGATTTATCTAGCCATAATAGAGTTAAAACTATCCCATTAGTAGTTTTTGTACCATTAATAATAAAACTGGTAAAGCAAAAAGTGGTAGTCAAACAGTTGGGTTGATTTAGTAACAATGGCTGTTTTACCCTACATGTGTTTTTTAAGGTTATTGATTGTCAAAACATGAATTTAAATGTAATTTTAAAATAATTATCAAAGATTCCAAATCAGTTATTTCTTGAAGCAACAGATCTAAGGTCTAATACTGTTTCAAATATTTTACGTTTAAAATATAATAATTTTGTTTATTGTTCTGTCACAAGATAGCACTGAGGTCCCAAGGTTTAGTGGTTTTGAATTACACCAGTGGCAATTACTAGGATCCACTCTTGTATTTCTTTCCCAAAATATATTATAACAAGAAAATTGTGTACTAATAATAATTCATACTTTGTTCACAGGCTAAAAAATTGATTTTATCAAGATAATTCAAGCACAGGGAGAAAAAAGTACGGAGGCATGTTAACAAAATTCAGAGTTACCATTGGGTAAAATGGTATGGACAGATAAGAGTGACAAAAAGTGTACAGTCAGCAAGGATAGTTAACTTTATACACATGTTCCTAAATCATTGTACATATTATCACATTGAATTGTTTTTAATTTCTGTACTACCAAAGCAGCAATAATTATAAGAGATCCGCCGCTAACTGAAGTATACTGAGTGACCTAGACCAACTATAATTAATTCTGATCCTAAGGAAAATAATAATTTTCTTGTTTTATATGTCATAGCTATGAGTAATTGTGATATGGATAATACATAAAAAATGAGTATTCATTCAAGATTGTAATTCTGTTTTGGATATGTTATTAACCCTTTCAGAGCTGTGACCATTTCTCAAAAGGATGTGCATAAATTGCCGGGCTGTTTTTCACAAATTTATAAGGGTTTGGGAAAAACGTTGTGGAAAAGAACTATATACCCTATATTCGTAATTTTTTGTTTTAATTTGTAGAACATGAAATTCTCTACAAAATAGATATAGTAATAGGACAATTTATGAAAGGTAAATAATAATTGAAAAATAATAATAAAAAGTGAAAAAAAAATTAAAAAAAACTAAGTTTGAACTGAATTTTCATATGTATAAAAATTTTTTACCTTTTTTTATTTGTACCATGTAAAGGACCAATAAAAACAAACAAAATTCATGTATAACATGAATTTATAGTTTGATATTTGACTTGATTGAGCAATATAAACAGAATTCATTGTAAAGTCATTTTTCGCCACATTTCTGTAACTTGGTGGAAAAAACTTTGTTATAAAAAAACGATGTATCCTAAATTCATAAATCTTTTTTTAAATTGCAGAACATAAAATTCTATACAAAATACATATAGTAATCAGACAATTTGTGAAAGGAATATGATTGAAAAATTTAGAAATAATCGAAAGTAAAAAAAAAAAAACTATTACCAAATAAACAATCACAACAAACTTATATCCTTTGATATAATATGACTATCAGAAATTATATGTTTCAAAATAGCAAAGTAAAACTGTATTACAAATTACTTTTAGTAACAACAGACATAACACTTGTCAAACATAACCAAAAGAACTGAATAATATTCAATGTATTCTACTGACTGGCCTTCTGAATAAACCCACCAGCTGACAAATGTCCATTATTATCTTTTTTCTCGATTACCAATTCAATGGCGTAAAAGAAAGAATTACGAAAACGATACCAATCGAAAGATCGATTCATTCGGAATATGGCGGATCTTTATGCGATTCGATCGAGTACATACTATATGAAATATTACGAAACCGGATCTTCGACAGGGTCGACATCGGCAATTTACACATAAATTACATCGTCGAATATGTCGATGCTACGGCACTGAAAGGGTTAATATAAAGGATAAAGTTATTTTATTAAATATAGTAATTTTAAGCCCATTTACTGTTACAGTTGAGTCCCGCTAATCCAAACTTCGGTAATCCGAAAGTCTGTTTAATCCGAAACAGTAATTGGCAAAAGATTTTGGAAAATTAAAAATGCAGTTTCTGTAAGAACCACCACTTTTTAAATCTAAAAATAACAAAACGATATTATTTTATATACTTAACTGTAAATAAACTTTTCAATTGTTACTTTGGTTTGAAAGAATTCCTTTCCCTCGAAACTAAATTACACCAGCGTCTCTAAAACGTGGTATCTACTGGGGTCGCGTTGGGGTGTTGCTCGTAGATCAAGACGTATCCTATTGCGAGATGAAGACAGCCACATCGTCTGTGTGTGCTATAACAAAACTGAGATATGTAAACACACGAGTTTGAACTTTTCATAAGAGTCTAACAGTGGGAATTGGGTACAGTGCTGTCTGAGGTAGCGTGAGAACGCCAGAAATATGCACACGACTTCGATCAGCTGATAACGTGGACTACTCGAATACAGCGGCGTCAAGTAGCACTGGGCCTGGGATCAATTTCTGCTAATGACTAACTTTCTGTCTTGAAAAACGGAGTTTTATAGTACGTCTCAGATTAATGTAGTGTTTGATTAAAGGGTTCATTATTCCCTTCTTATCATCGTAGGCTCTTATTGCGCAAAACACTGAAGTTAATGTACTTAATGTTAGGCATATCATTTATGTTATTTTTTATTAAAAGAGTGTTTTAGGAAAATCCGTTTAATCCGAAAAATTCGGTAATCCAAAATGGGTTCGGTCCCAATAATTTGGATTACTGGGACTCCACTGTATTAAGAAGGAGCTCAAAAAGAATTGGTTCTAACACTAGAAATCTATGCTTAAAAAACTACCAATTTATAGTATTTACTTTCTTAGTGTTTTATAATATTTACAACTAATATTATATATAAAAAGTAGCGCAGGGTTAACTATCTATATAAGGGGGGCGTCCAGAAAGTAAGTTCCGTTTGTATGTTTTGCTGTTACAGTGTAGCGATCGCAGTTCTGCGCATGCTGTAGTATTACGAAGAAGCTGACACCATTTTGAGTTAGGTACTCGAAGTTTTCATGTCATATTGCTTCTTTAAAATGTCGAAATTAATTAAAAATCTTGCCGATTGTAAAATTGGATTTGCACCTGTAAAATTGTAAGATTACCTGTGCATGTAACCATGCAAAGAAGACCACACAGGCAATCCAATCTTAATTGAGTCAATGTTGAGTACGTATTTATTATAAAACTAATAATATAATAAATACATTTCCATAAAACAAAATCTACAATAGTTTTACTGTGATTAATTATAATTTAGCAGTGACTTGTGAAGCGTTTATCTTCAGAAGTGTTTATGCTGTCTGATAGCATAGAGCCAAGTCTAGTGAATCAGACTGACTGTTGGTTGTTGACTGTATTTTTGTACTGTTTTTATTTAGTTGTCTTTGTTCTTCTCTAAACCATTGAGTATATACTCATTTTACTATAAGTGTCTAACAATGGGTAGGCAACGTTGTGTTCATTTATTTCTTTATTTTTTTTCTCAAATTTGATAAAAATTTCTACTTTTTTAAACCAATACATTAGGAACAGAAAGAACAAGTTTTGTAATAGTAAAATATTTACTGTCATGTTGTTATTAGAAACCAAAACTGAACACTGGAGATTTTTTTTAATTTTTATAAATGTTTACTTACAAAAGTGTACATACATATGTATAAAAACACAATTTCATATTCTCTAATATTACAGCTATTTGTGATTTAAAAAAGCCTACAACCTTGTGGATTCTTCTATATTTAGATTATTCTAAATTTTCTAGTAAAAGTGCAAAAATTTCCATTTTGCATTGGTCTTGTTCAGCAGACCAAGGTCTCATTTCACTTATTTTTAAAAATGGTACCCTCAAAAAGTTCTAAAGGGGTTGAAATAAGTACTGTCCAAAGCAAAATCTACAGTTGTCCTGTTTCCTAAGGTTTATTGTTATTCTTAATTCCTCAGAAGTGCTTTACTTTTCTTGCCATTAATTTTAAGCCCTGGGTCCTAGTCCTTCCTGCACGAGTATCTCCACTGGCCTCTTTAGATCATCGCTGTTCTGTGTAACTATTTCTGTCGCCTATATAAGGCTTAGTAAATACAAAAATAAAAATTGTATACAACCAAATTAAACACATTGTATAAATAAGAAACATTTATACATAACTTAAAAATATAAGAAATATATAGAACAAAATAAGAAACTTTAATTCAAAATTAAAATTATCACACTTTATAGTGGTATAAATTGTGCAACAGGGTTTTAGTGCTAGCAAGGAGTAAAAGATATTTTCAAGTTTTTGTCAAGGGTACTTATTTATTAGAGGCAGAAGAATGTTATACACTCTTAAGAGAAACTGTTACATGATTTTGTACATAGTCTAGTATAATCTACCAAGCTACTTCAGGTTTATACAAACAGGTATCATGGTTATAAACACAGTGTCAATTGTAAGCAAAACTGAATTCAGCATTAGTGGCGAAGTGCTGTAACCCAGCTACTTGGGGACAAAGTGTTGAGAGATTATAGGCATTAGGTATGCTCAGCCCTCTTAAGGGGGTTCGGAAGGTTGAAAATGGTCAAAATATGGATTTTCCATTTTTTATAGTACATACTTACCTGAATGTTTTGTCGAAAGTTTGAAATAAATCGGACGAACAGAACATGTTTTATTAATTATTTTGTTAGTACATGTCATGCGCTCAGACGCGAGATTTCGGTGCTGCGTTATATGCAAAAAGAGATATACAAAAAGGATATACATACAATGCGGAGATATACAAAAAAGGCCAGAGAATCAAGAAATGGTGCAAGAGGAAGCTGGAGGAACTTTACGAAAGAAGACCCAAATAATCCATCTTATGCCCCTGGTCATTACTAGGACAAAAAGTAAGCCTGATTCAGTAACTTGCCTATTTTCATTGCGATTCCCCGAAAGTTGGATTTTTTATGCTTATGTACCTTTTTCTCAGGAACTAAAAGTGCTAGAATGCTGAAATTTTTACCCACATGTTATACTTGTATAGATATACAAGTTTATAACATTTAATAAAAAATGGATAAATTATAACTGAAGAAAAAAAAATTTTTATTCTAAATTTTCAAAAGAAAAAATTACATAATTTTCAAAAAATTTATTTTGGCTAAAATTTTATTATTATTTTGCTTTCATTAATTTATAAATTTCTATAAATATGTGTCATAAAAACAGGGTAAAAAAATCAGTCAATACAATTAATGGTTCTTGAGAAAAAGGTACATAAAGTAGGCTAAATTAACATGCATTAGATACAACCTTCCGAACCCCCTTAATATCAACACGGTGTACGCTCAATGGTTGCCATCGATGTAGTCACTACTAGAGAAGTCTGGGGTAGTACAGATTTGTTTTTTGTGTGAGGTAGAGAACTGAGTGTCAGTTAGCTGAAAATCAGACTTGGGAAAGTTAACAATTATTTTTAACTGAATAAAGTTAAAGTTAATCCTCTATTAAACTAACTAATTGAAGTTAAAAGTTAGAGTTCAATGAAACTAACTGATTAAAAGTTAAATTTTAAAAAAGTAACTGAAATTAAAAGTTAAAAAGTTAGTTTGTGTGGCATGAAAGAATACATACAATTATTTACAAAAAAACTGTTGTCTTTTATTATTATACATAACGTAAACCGTCTGGAAAACTAATTCAAACACACTTTATTATTTCACTCGGCAAACTTTAAAAACTGAAAATGAAATCCACCTTCAAGTCTTCCCAGTATTATCACTAACCACTATGACTACGTCTTGGACAAACAACAATGGGACACGTTGGGTTGTGTCTATTAATTATGGGCAGGGTAGGAAGATGGCGGAAAGGGGTGGATGTGCCCTAAATGACTTTGTTTGTGGGGCCGGAATTTAACTTGGGATTAAAGGAAAACGCCCGGGGTCTTTGACCAAAGTTTTGGACGCTTTCTCCGCCATTGCAAAATTTCCCAAGGGGAAAAAAACCGACCTCGTTTTTTAAAAACTGAGTTATTTAAAAATCTTTTAGTGAATTTTGAAAAAACTATTTAAAAATTTAAAAATTTAAAAACACCCCCCAAAACAAAAAAAACCAAAAAAAAAAAAAAAAAAAAAAAAAAAAAAAAAAAAATTTAAGTTAAAATTTTAAAACAGAAAAAAAAAACGATTAAAATTTAAAATTTTTTAATTTTTTTTAAAAATTCGTTGGGTTTCCCAAGGGCCGCTGAAAACCCGGGGGACTAACCCCCCAAGTGGTTTTTTTTTCCACTTTTGAAGCTGTGGGCCCCTTTAAATTTTTGAAACTGGCTATGGGGGCAATTAATAAAAAAGCTATTTCTTAGGGGGCAGGGGGCCCTTAGTAAGTAACAAGGACTACACTCATCACACTCATTCGCCCATATATCTATGATCAGCGTCTTAGAAATGAATAAAACATAACATTTCATCAAAGTCTGACTTATTATGGTGAGAATCTTTTGTGAAATACAAAATACTATAATAACTAATATTTTTAACACTATATATAATTTTACAACAAATATTAATAAAGAAACATGATAGATAAATAAAAGAAACAACGTTAACACAAAACTAAGCTACTAGTTTAAAAAACTAAGCTACTAGAATCAAAACAGAAGATTGCTGGCAGTCGGCTGCAAGCGATCGCGTCTAGATGCATCTGATGTGTTGTTCAAGGCCTACATTTTATCACAGCTGTAGCTTTCTTTGGCTTCTGCCAGGGATATATTGTTTTAATAACAATATCATAACCACTCTATATATCCAACCAAATCTAATTTACATGTTACATGGTGAATATAAATTAAATTTAATAAAATATTTGTTGCTTGGCACCGAAATAACAAAAATCGCCTTCAGACGTTTGCTGCGCTATGGCCAAATGCGAAGGTGCGTCTATACCGCTTGACACATGCATAGAGTTAATTTTCTAGGCAACAAATTTGAAAATATGAAATAAAATATTTGTTTGGATTGTAATAAAAATGTTACTGGTTTATTAGGTATTTTTTTAATAAATGTAATTTTTTTTATTAAATTTGCTAATTAATCATTTATTTATTAATTTAGGAAAAGTTGAAGTGAACAAATGACTTTAAATGTACTTTTACACATGGAAATAGAATTTGTTCGAACCTTTTCAAATATGCAATTTTTATATTACAAAATATCAATGTCATATAGTAAAACCTGACTAACCCCAACTAGCTCTGTTGATTAGACATACTGGAGTGGGTAGCTCTTGAACCCCATCTTAGATATTATTATTTTAATTAAATAATTATTTACAGTTAACTCTTGGCTAGTAGGTGATGTTTTTGATTTGTATAACAGACAAAAGTTATTAACAGAAAAAAATTTAAAACTAGGCCCTACTTCTTTCTTTTAAATTACAAAATTAGATAACCAAACAACTTTTTTTGGCTTGATTAATTATTAAAATATATAACATTTCTTGTTCTTCGTTTGCACAGCTACGCCAACCAATAACTATTTTACGTGGTACATTCAAAAAGTTCCCGGAATCGATGTCTAGAGACACACAGTGTCGTTGCCGGTGGGAATTTCATTGTCTATCAGTCAATAGTATTCCTGTAATAGGGATATGAGTAGCGTGAGTATTGCTCACCCACCAATGTTCCCCTGATAAGAGTGCTTTTCGTGTAATTGCGTGTTTACATTTTTCACGTTTTGGAAAAATTGTTTTTTAAAAAAAACAGCAAAAAAAAACAAAAAAATTTTTTGTTTTCCCTTTTAAAAATTGTCTTTCTAAGGACTTAAAATTTTTTCGAACTTTACATATGGAGTTTGACGCGATGAAAAAAAAACCCAAATTTTAAAAACGAAGGGTCCCCAAACCCCTTTTCGTGAAGGTCGCATAAACATTGAAAAAGGACTCTCAAAAGGGGAAACCCCTTTTTTGACTAAAAACCCAAAGATGACAAACATTGAGCGAGTTCGTCAAACTGTCCTTTGCAAACTGAAGAAAAATTTTGATTTTAAAAAATCGCTATGAACTATTCCAAAAACCAATAGTTTTTAACGCGCTTAGGGGGGGGGGGGATGCCTTTAAAGAAAAAAATGGCCTAAAAAAATAAGCAGGAAACAATTGGATTTTGCGGGCCATGAAAATTTTACCCTTTGCCCATCGACCCTTTTCAAAAATACGTAAAAAACCAAGGTCAAGCTCCGCATTACCACGCTAGAACACCCTCCCTACTCGCCTGGCCCAATGCCTGCCGATTTCATCCTGTTCACTTAGTGAAAACAATTTGCAGGTGCTAAAGCTGCCAGGAAAAAATGCGATAAAAGTATTGAAATACATTAAAAAAATAAGCGTCAAGTGTTTTGAACAACTGTATGATCTTAGGGAAAAGTGTATTGTTGTAGGAGGAGAGTATTTTAAAGAAAAATAGGTTTGTAAGTTTTTATCTTTGTCCAATAAATATATTTCAACTTATTCCGGGAATAGTTTGACTGTACCTCGTATATCTTAAAAACTTAAGTTTGGAAACTAAATACAACAGCTTAAGTTTATTTCTTAACTACGTTAAAATAGTTTTAAATGCATGTTTAAGCGAATAATTTTTATAAAACTACTTGTGGGATACCCCCCAAACACCCAGGTATGTGAACACCCACTTTACTAGGTCACAAGCCGCCACTGTTGTATAGGTAATAAAACTGCTTTTCATAACTTCTAATTTTACCATTTTGAAAGTTTTTGATATACATTCTTAACTTAAAATACTTTACATCTTGAATGATATAATATAAGGATTATGAAGTTAGTACGGTTACGTTGAACTGCTATTGTTAATATGAAAACTGTTCCTCTAATTCTCAGACTAACATTTGTGTTAAAAAAACCTAAAATATTCCAGAGACTACATGTAGAGGCAAAGTAACAGTTTAAATAAATTAATAATCACTTACATTAAAACAAAGCACAGAATGTGCTAAACTGATACATAAATGTAACATGACCAATTAGGCTCCACCTCCACTAGCTATTTTCAGTTGCACAATTGTTTAGCTGCAAAAATATAATGCATTGTTTTAAGTAAGAGTGCACCTATATGCAACTAAAAAAAATCACAGTGATTGAGGTTGTCTGAAATTTTATTTTGCTGTGACACAATTATTGCTCTGCTGAATGAGTTGCATACTCTGATCCGACTGAGTGTTAATGTTAAAGAAATTAGGCTCATGTTATCTACATAGTGCAGCTCAAGTGATAGAAAACTACTGATTTTGTATAAGTTGTAACTAAGAGGAAAATTGGTTGACACATGGCCCAAAAATATGTGATGGCAGACATTTTAAGGCTGATGTCACTTAAATATTGTACGCCGACAGAACTTTGTCCATATTTGAAGGTGAATATGAATGATAACATGAGTGTAGGATGTCTTTAAGATTTTTTTTTTAAGACCAGTACTTTAAACTGCATGTGGGTCTTATCTTCCCCGCCTAGAAACTTAAATTTCATTCCCTTGCCAATTTTAATTTGATGGCTCTTTTACAAATATATTTTCTTAATATCTTAAGTTTATTTGGCTTTTAATTAAACTTAGAGTGTACATGTTTAATGTACATTCATTGAAGAATGTATAAGCCATATTGAGATGTGGCTGTTAAAACGCATTGACTATGGCTTAAAGGTTCAATTATTTTATGAAAAACTGATCATATCTGTAGGATTGTTTTAAGGTTAATTTATTTAGGCCATTATATTTAATAATAATAATGTTATTTTGTGCTTTTAACAAGTATTTTATAAAATTTGTACTAAATATTTATATTCCATTGATTTTCCATTTTGTATGTTGCTATATTTTTTCAAAATATATAATTTTATTTTAGAAATGTATACTTCTTTTAGATTTGTATATACCATCCATTTTGTGAATAACACATTTATTATTGCTTGTATCAATCTTGTAATCTAAATTTAATGTCTAAAAATCTGCAAATCAAAGTAAATGTACAATATTTATACCTTGGACCGCAAGTAGATCTTGGGTTAATCACCATTGTTTAGTCATATTTCATTTTGTGATAATATACCATTAAGTTTTATATTGCATTATTTATTTCCCTTTGCTTACCTAACAATACGTATCACCACTAACTAATTAGAGTTACTTATAATTGTTATTAAAATTGTTAGTTGATACTGCAATTGTAGTTGTGTTACCAACTGAGGCTCTTATGTCAATTATGGACCAGTTAATTAAATTTAATTGGCAGTCGTAAATTTACATTTTAAATAAAAAAATAACTTACAATATTTTATGTGGACGTATCCACCCAGCCTCATAATAGTTCTGAGGGAATGTTCCTTCTATACGTAAACATCAGACTTATTGCTTTCTAGTGAAGTCTCATCCTCGACTAGTGAATTTATAGATGGGAAGCTTGCCTGTCTACAAGCATATCGATCTGCACAAAGTCCATCCTCGACTAGTGAATTTATAGATGGGAAACTCGCCTGTCTGCAAGCATATAGATTTGCACAAAGTCCAGCTGGATAACCGGAAATTGTTCAAGTTGTCCAGCTGTTTAGATTCACAAATATAAACCATTTTTAAATTGACATTATTTCTCCCTTTATTTGATATGGGTACCCTTAAATTGTAGCTGAGGATGGCAAAAATTTTCAGACTATGATGCCAAAACAGAGTCTAAAGAGATTTTGAAAAGTCACATTCTACCTGGCAGTCTATTTTGTAATCTTCATTGGCACACATAGTTTTTTTGTTAGAAACAAAATACAGCAGGCCAACTTGTGCAAGACAAACATAATCAATATGTTACTGTTAATGGTGAAAGCTTTTCAATTAAGCTTAACTATTAGTTTTTAAATCAGTCATTAGTTGGGCCATCAATTATTGTTTGAAAGTTAATTTATTTAAATATTGAAATTTTTATGTTCTTAGTTTCTAATGGCTAGTTCTTAATATTTAAAGTTTAGTATTATGCCCTATACACACTGGAATATGGAGCGTAATAAAATAAATTATATGCCTCAAATTCAAGACATATTAGGGTACAGAACGTTCCTAATTCATGTTTCTATATTGTTCCTATGTCAAATGAAATGTAAAACAGTATAAACAGGAATCTTTTTCATTTAGGGTCCATATCTCTCCGGATATAATAAAGTCAGTTTATATAAAAAGTTCAATATCTTTTAAACAACTTGATTGGCCTGGTAGGGTCTCTTGTTAATAGGGAAGTGGGAAGGAATGGCACATTTTTTAAAGTTAAATAAAGTATTTTTAAACCATTTTTACTGTATATATGATGATGCAGTTGTCAAGTAACCGTTAAGTAAAATGACTTTTGGTCAGTATGAAGCCGTTTGTCTATCAACTTTACTTATATTGTTATTTACATCCAACGGCAATGTTATCTCAATTAGTTAAATACAAATATATTCTCAATAGAAGTGAGTTGAAGTAAGCAGTAAATGACAGAACTTTGATGTGCAGGATGTTGCAATGTGACAAGTTTGGGATGAAAACCAACATAAAAAGGTCTAATTACTATTATTTTTTAAGAGGAAAACATTTCGTATATTCACTTTTAATCCATTACTAGAGTTGGACCATTGTTGTGGAGTATATTAGTTCATTATAACTGCGGCCTGCTCCAACAGTCACACATTGTTAAATAGTATATACCTCATGTCAAATTATTTGGCCAATCTTCAAAATTGAGATATTTAAATTTTTTATAATATCTAAAAAATGTGTTGTTTTGCCATTTTAACTTCCTGTTAGTAAAATTTTGGGGAGGGGTTTGGTTTTTAAAGGGAAATGAAATTTGGTTTCAGTAAAAAATTAGACCCTAGGATGTTTTAAAAAATATAAATCCAAAATTTGGGCTCAAAGGGCCCCTTAAAAAACAATTTTTTATTTTTTTTAAAAAATGAGGGGACTGATTAGTGTTTTCAACCCCATTTATAAAAAGCTTAAATAAAAACCCCTTGGAGGGGTTTTAAAACCCAAATTTGCAAAGATTTTCTGATTTGGGGTTGGGGCAGTCGGCTTTAGTGGGAGATCACAGAAGGGGACAATTAAGCTATAAAAAATTGATTTTTTGTTTAGCCCATCCAGGGGACACGTTCAGTTTTAAAGGTTTTGTTGGGGGAAAAAAAATTTAAATCCCGCCAAAAAAACTAGGGGCCCTATAATTAATGAGTGCCCACTGTGTCCTCTTCAGCGGGGATTAGCTTGTCTTCATTTTTGGAAACTGTATATTTCATGTTTTTTTTTTTAATTTTTAAATTTTAAAGGTTATTTTTTAAAAATTTTATTAGTTTAGTACGGGCCCAAAGAATGCCTTACGAGAGATATATACTTCAAGAGTTAATCTAACTATCTGAAACCAGAAAAACTGGAGATATATCTATGTGTAGATAAAAACCCCCGAGTGAACCCCCCCACCCTTTCCGGAACAGAGGTTTTGGGACCCATCCCCCCCACCCATACACGAAACAGGGGTATTGCCCCTCCCCCCCAACCCCACCCAACCCCCCCCACAAAAGGGGGTTTTGGCCCCCCCAAAACACGCCCCAGTGATAAATCGACCCCCATAAAAAACCCAGTGGTTTTAAACTCCCCCATACCCCAAGGGGTTACAAAAAGACTCACCCACCCCCCCCAAAAAGGGACTTTTGGTTTTGGGGGGAACCCACCACCCGCAAAACACCCCACAGAGTTATTGACCCCACCCCCCCAATCCCACCCCCCAAAAGGAATTAATTTCACCCATAAAACCAAGGGGAAATTGCCCACCCCCCGCCAAAAGTCGTTTTGGGGAACCCCCCCCCCCCCCCATAACACAAACAAATGGTATTGCCCCACCCCCCCGCACGGGTGGGAAAAATTAAAAAACCCCACCCATACACGGATAGTGATTGCTGACCCAGTCACCCCCCCCATAACACACAGGGGGATTTTTGACCTGCCCATACGCACATTTGGTTTTAAACACACCCGGGCCACCCTACTTTGCACGGGTTTTATTGCCCCCCCACCCCCCCCACCCAAACACCACAGGTTTTTGACCCACCCATACATCCCACAGGGGTTTTTGCCCCACCCCCCCAAGCACTAAAAAAAGGTATTTTCGACCCCACCCTTACACACAGTGGTTTTGGGTAATATTTTAGTTGGGTTTAGGGCTTTAACACTTTTCGTGTATGAGTGTAGTCTTTGTTATCAGTGTGTTGCTGATGGTTAGGACTGCACTCCCTAAAAATCCTGCCATTACCATGACCTTCGTACACGTACAGTGGTACATTGGTCGTGTACTGGTCCCATAAGAGTTGCACCAAAACGAAAGACATTTCCTGATTCAGTGTATAATTCTACCCCAGAAAAGTGTGTCATACGTCAAGGATTGCTTGGTTAGATTTTTCTCAAAAAACTTCAAATCTTCCCACCCGCCCACCCATCACGAACAGTGGTATTGACCCACCCGCCCACCCATACACGAACAGTGGTATTGACCCATCCGCCCACCCATACACGCACAGAGATATTGACTCACCCATACACACAGAGTGGTATACTAAAATACCACAGTGCGTGTATGGGTGGGCGGGTGGGTCAATAGTTCAGTGCATGTATGGGTAGGCGGGTGAGACCCACTGAGTTATTTTATACATTGTTACATACCATTGTTGTCACATTCCAGCAAGCTGAAACACAACTACCATAATTATATCATTATGGTTTAGAATGTCACATATGATTTTTATGTGTGTATGTGATATCACTGTGTGTGTATGTGATAGAAAGTTGTATAGGATAATTTTGATTTTAATAGCAAACATTTTGATATCAGGTAATAAAAGGAAGTCTACCGTCAAATTAAACTGTTTCCTTCTGATGTCTCCCCTCCAAGGACCTATCTGAGTGGAGTTTCATATTTAAGAGCACGTTATCTTTATAGATTTTTTTATTGGGGGAGGGGGGGGCAGAGCACAAACATTTTCATGAATGCAATTCATCACAGTTAATATTTTTAGTGCAATCCACCACTCGGCTGTCTTCTGCTACTCCTCTATGGAATCATGAGTCAGCAGTGGGACAGTGCTTTCCCCCCCAGAATTTCATTACTATGCGGCAGGAATTCTGATGTTAAAACACATTAGTTCCTTAAACTTGTTCCAAACTAATCTTTCGCCCTATTTATTTCATTGTCCTTATTCCACTTACATATACTGTACATAAATAATCATTGGGAAATGTATAAACTAGTTCACGTTAGGGCTACTATTTTAAATTGAACGATAAATATAATGAAGTACCCTTTTATTCATTTTTATAAAAATATATATGACCGGTTTCAGCTCTTAGGCCTTCTTCAGATAGTAAATAAATTTCTTTTTTTTTTACTATCTGAAGATGGCCTAAGAGCCGAAACCGGTCATATATTTTTATAAAAATGAATAAAAGGGTAATATTTATCACTCAATTTAATCATTGGGAAGTTGAGTGGTGACTGACTAAAGTGGAGTGTTGTGCCCCTCCCCTGATTCCAATTTAATGAAATTATACCATACCCATAAGTTAGTAGACATATCTTCGTTTTAATCAAATCAAAAGTGAGTTAACTAAACTGGAAAAAAACTGAGATACATCTATATGGATAGATAACTTTGAAATGACACTAAAGCTATAATTAAAAAATCTTAAATAATATAGCATCAACTACTTTTTAATCACTTCACCGAATGCCTTAAAAGTCGGTTGTGTTGTTAAGCACCTTTAGTATATATTTCCTTAGACTGATATTTAATTTTGCACAGATTAACATGTATTATGTAAATTTCCATTTTTCAACTTGTAAAATCAAAGTACATAGCCTGAAATGCAGGTCTCAAGTTAAAGGAGATGAATATTTCAATCAGAACATATTGTAGAACACATTTATTTCTGTACCATTATAATGATTTTCCCTACTCTATATTACACTGGTATAGAAATGAATATGTGTTCTACAATATATTCTGATTGAATTTGCATTTCCTTATAGACTTGAGATCAGCATTTCAGGTCAGCTACAGTTCAATTTTTATAATGGTAGACTCAGGCTGCGGAAACGGTGATAGGCGAGGAAGACTACTATTATAAAGGGCATCTTACAAACATTCGCTCAAATTAGGTCACACAATGCAGTAACGACTCATCAGACTACATTTATTAATTAGTTTAAGTTAGAAATGCATGGCCGAAGTCTACGGTTATAAAAATTGTACTGTACTTTCATTTTACAGGCTGAACACGAAAAATTAAACTTTATATTGATCTTACACTGTGAAAATGATTATCAGTCATAAGTGCAGATTTTTAATTAATTGAAGGTCTGTGAAGTAATTCGGGTACATCCATTGAATGAAAAATACACGCTAAAAAAAACCACTCCATTTTTATTGTGTTTCTGTATTGGTAAATAATGAATGTACTGATCGGTTTGCTTACACAATATGCCACAGCATAATAGTAGGAAAGTACTATTGTCTCATTAGGCTCTTGATATCAAACCCATTTGACATAGTTGTGTCTAATACCTACATTTCCAGTACAAGACTTACAGAACCTATACATTCACCACATGAAATTGAACTCCCCACACTGTAAAGAAGTGTAGTTTATCGGCATTGAGGAAGTCTGGAGTGTCCATTTTGCTGCAAATTTCATCTAACTAAAAGAGAACTAAATATCATCATATAAGGTAGCAAATGTGGTGGTAATATTATGTAGTTTGGATTCCATGATAAGGTCTAATGGGTTGCTCTGGGTATTTTGCTATTAGTAAATAGCTCTTACTAAGAATTAATTAACTTTATTGACATTAATTGAATTTAGTTATTAAAAAAGATCAAAATCCATGAAACTCATTCACATCCTTTACCTCTATTCAGCATCGATAAATTACAACAGAATTAATAAATAAGATTAGAATTGCTCACTGATGGTTACTTACTTTAATAATAAAGTTTAATTTTTGTCAGTGAATGAAACAGACCAAATTAAAAAAAGAGATCCCCATAAAAGCCTAGAAGAGCTATTGGGATTTTGCATTCATCCTTTTTTAGTTTAGATTTGAATCATAACACATACCAACCATGTACTTGTATAAAATATGCAACCAACAGTAAGCAATTCTAATTTTAAATTTATTAATTCTGGTGTAAGTTATAGATGTTTACTGTAGATATAGGATGTGGATGTGTACGTCCTTATTAATAACTAAACACAATCTCTACTAAAGTTGACCAATTCTTAAAAAGCGTGATGACTAATCAAGCGTTTTTCACTGATAAAAAAAAAGCGAACAGTTTCATATACAGTTTGCTTTTGATAATATTCATATGGTTGAACAAATTCATGTTGTCTTTGTTTACTAGTTTCTGTGATTCATTTAGTGTTGTGTATTCTTTGGTCTATTGAATAGCATTAGTCACTGTTAATGCCTATTAAAACAGAAAGCTGATTGTAAATAAAACACCAAGTTGCATACAATTTCTTACTACAATTGTGATGTTTGTTTAATATCTGTGAGATACAAATAAACTTTTAAGGGAATATGGTTGTAATATTATGGTAAAAATGTTGATAAAAAACTTCTTGATAGTAATTTATTTTTCAATCATAACAGTTTCTGTACAAAATTAAGGAATTAAAGCCTTGTAAAATAAATTATTACCAAGAAAAGAAAGTAAAAAAAAATTAGTCAAACAGTCCGAAGCCCATATCATCATCTGACTGGTCGGACTCTTCCTTGGCAGCTTTCTTCTCTTCTTTTGCCTCTTCTTTGGCCGCAGCCGGTGCTGCTGCTCCTGGTGCTGCCACAGCCACTGCTCCTCCCCCGACAGGCATAGAGGACAGCTTCTCTTTTCCTTGTGCTATTAAGTCCTCAATGTTTTTTCCCTTTAATTGGTTAATGACGATATTCAGTTTTTCACTGTCTACCTCAATACCAACTGAATTCAAAATCTTTTCCAAGTCAGCTGATGAGGGATTTTCCTTGCCCCCCAAAACGGCAAGTAAATATGAAGCAAGGTAACGCATTTTGAATTATCTGAAACAAAAATACTTAATTTAGAAACAAACAGAACAATTCAACTATATAATATAAATTGATTATTACATTTATCTTAACCATTAAGGGGGCCGTTTCCCTCCACAAATAACACCAAAAACATGGTTTACTTCAATGATTCGGTCAATAATAATAATCATATTGCAATACAACATTGCCAGCTGTTCTCACTGTCCGAAGTAACTCACTTTTACACTGTTAAATTAAAAGACTTGACGAAAAGATCTATGAGAAAATGTAAACACAGAATTTAAACAACAATATTGAGTTTTATTTTCATGGATTCCTTTCGTTAATGATTTCTTTAATTTAAAAACTATGTTAATTTAAAAGTTAAATGATATAATAACTATCCAAAGAATATGAAATATTACTATTTAGTTTTTGGTTTATTTATATAAATTGGAATATTTGAAAGTAATAATATAATATAGAGAAAAATAAATAAATATATATTTACTATTCTCTGGTTTACCAAGTGCTGATTATTAATATACTTACATTAGGCCACAATATTTATTCTGTATTCTATCAATATTTTCAAATATTTCAATTGATAAAAATAAACCAAAAACTAAATATTAATATTTTTAAAACCAGCCAATATACAGATTATTTCTCATAAAAAGCTGATTTACATGAATATACAGTAAGACCGCGTTAATCCGGCAGACCCAATAGTCAGATGTATTTTTGTTATCAGATGTAAAAGTGTCAAGGACGCGTGCCTGCTGAATTAGCAAGGATGTATGTTTCGGCACTGTTTGGCACTCGTAATGGGTCAGACCGACTAGAAAGTGGGCACGTTGTGAGCACTCGGGAAAAGTCGGAACCAATCAGTGCGTTGGTGCTATAGTTCTTTGTGCCTGCTACTGCCCAGATGTCAGATGAAACGTTTCCCATGTAGCTAAAGTGAACTACAGTTCAGTGTGCGTTACTGTGTTTTTAACAGTTTGAGTGCGTTCAACTGTACTGACACTAAAAGCTGGATTTCATATGAATTATATGACAGGAATAATAAATCATTTAACAGTCCATAGTGTCATTATTTCCCCAAATGTAACCACATTTACGAAAAACCTCGATGATCCACCACGACTAAATCTCCGAGCATACCGGATTATCAAGGTCTTACTTTAATCATAATATAAAAAACATAAGGTTTTAGTATATTTTAATAAAATGTTCACGATATGTTCTATAAAATATGCTAAAAAAAGTCAACAGCTCTCAAAACACAATGTAAATAATTCTAAATGCACTTTCTTGGGCAGTGACACAAGCCAACCTACCATAGAAGAAAGTTTACGCTGGTCAGTTACACAGGCAAAAACACAATGTAAATAATTCCAAACTCACTTTCTTGGGCAGTGACACAGCCCAACCGGCCATAGAAGAAAGTTTATGCTGGTCAGTTACACAGGCCAAAACACAATGTAAATAGTTCTAAATGCACTTTCTTGGGCAGTGACACAGCCCAACCGGCCATAGAAGAAAGTTTACGCTGGTCAGTTACACAGGCCAAAACACAATGTAAATAATTCCAAACACTCTTTCTTGGACAGTGATACAGGCCAAACGGCCATAGAAGAAAGTTTACGAGGGTCAGTTACACAGGCCATCTGATTGCTGCGGACATCTAGAGTTGAAACTGACTCCCTCCACCTTGGAAGGGTTAATTTACTACCTTTTATATATGTATAAAAGTAGTAATCTATATTTATAAAAGAGGATGTTTGTATATATATATGTTTGAAGTTTATGCACTGCCAAACCATCCAACCGATTGCCATGAAACTTTAGGATGTTGTCGTGTATACTCCCGAGATGGTTTCTGTGAAGTTTGATGCAGATCCGTCCACAGGGTCCCGCCCCACGGGCTCCTACAGATCCCATGTTATTCAAATGGAGAATCTGAATTGTTTACAAAAAACATATGACTGTGTGGTTTTAGTTTCACATGCCATAAGCAGATTGAAGTTCTCACAACAACAGTACTGTATATGTTTTGATTTATTATAGTTCTACATTTCACCTTGAGAGTGTAGCACACACTACTTTTACTTAATCAGGTGATCTGTATTTGGTGTTAACCTTTTTTCCTCGGTAGTCAAAACATGTGGGGAAACGTGAAAATAAAATTTAAATAATCCATGTTTTTCACATGGACAGCTCTACGTCGCTTGCTCGAGAGTAGGCTCACCAAAAAACCTTTACATTTATACACCAAATAAGAAGACCAAAAATATTGTTTACCCTCTTGCACTCATTTAATAAATAATGGTTTTTTCTATAATTCTTTTTATTGCTTTATTTTGGTATGTCAATGAAAAATGAAAGGCGAGACAACGTCCGCCGGGTTCAGCTAGTAATCTATATAAGATAATCAATTACGTCTCTTCTCCAGGTTATTGACATACATATTCTCATAACATTAGTACATTTGCACGTTTAGGACTCAGGACAATTTAGGCCCAATTATCTTAAAATACAATTAACAAATGAACAGAAAAATTATTATTGATGGATTATTTTAAATTTTTAAGAACTTATAAAGCTTTACATTAGGTTAGCATTATTTTTAATTTAACTCTCAAAATAGAACTCTGATTTTCAGCCAGTCTACGGAGTTGCCGTAACGGAACTCAGTTGAAATCAGCCAGTTAGCATCTATAAGCTTAATTACTATTATAATACACCTATTAACGCTAGCAACATAATTCAAACCCCCTTTAGAATTGGAAGAAGTTGCTGATTGCAGACATATATTTGTTTAGTTTCTGAAAAGTGAGACCCACCCCCCACCAAAACTGGAAGTCTGGGGGATGGCTCAAAACCGGACAGACGAAAGAATCACGGGTGGCAGTCGGGGAGGGGGGGGGGTTATATCACAACTCGGCAGCTGAGCAAAAAGGCTATTTATTTAAAGAAAAAGAACGAATTAATTATTAAGAAAATTCGGCAGAAGGCCACAATATCAAAATTATTACACACAAAAAACAACAAAAGCTACAAAAAATTACAAAACAGACGTGCCTATCTGCAGAGTTACCAGGGACAACAATTTTAGAGAAAACTTTTACAAAGAAAAATTTTTTAAATTTGTACAAGACAAATAAATAAACCACGTTAAGATTAATAACGATAAATATTAATATAAGTTAAAAAAAGTAAATATACAAAAAAAAGTAAATAACAATAAATATTAACATAAAAGTAAAAAAAAGCAAATATATATAATATATATAAATAAATATATATATATATATAAAAAGTAAATATATATATATATTTAATTTTTTACAACTTTTATGTTAATATTTATTGTTATTAATCTTAACGTAGTTTATTTATTCGTTTTGTTCAAATTTTCTAATGTTTTTTGTAAAAGTTTTATATATAAAAGTCCCATGGCTGTGTTCCATAATTTACACTGTTCATAATTTTTTTTGTATGTATGGTGTGGCCTAGTGGAGAATATCTTGTTTTTTCATTTTTATTTTTTTTTTAATTTAGATAAATTACCACCCCCAAAGTGGAGATGGCAGAACTTCGTCTGGATGGCAGACTGAGGGTTCAAAGTCCTACTCAAGAACCCTGGAGTTTAAGAGCCTTTAGCCGGTCATCGTTGAAGGTACGGTAGGCTGAAGAAGACAGGTCAAACAAAAGGCCAACCCGACAGCCCGAGAGCTGGAATCACGGAACGACCAGAGTCCGAGCCAACGGCCTCGAAAGTAAACTAATCGACAGTGTAAGAGCGATCTCAAGCAGCCCGGCAAACCACAACGACAAGTAACCAAAAATGTACCGGTTAAACAACCTGGTAAAAAGAAAGGAATTCTGGAAAAGAATGAATAATATTAGGATTGAGTAACCGTGTTGGCACAGTCACAACACGGCTTAACGTCAGCCATGTTGCTCTGTCAGATATAATTTCTTTTAATAGCACTCCCCTTAACAATATCAGCATGGTTAGAATATCTTTCTGGAAACAGAAAGAGTTCTTGTTTACAAACATATTTCTATGGTCTTAGCTTGTAACAATGAGTACATTCACTCATTTACACTTATGAGTGTATATCCATATTTCGCCCATATCTTGACGATCGGCGTCTTAAGAATTAATAAATATGTTTGTTTTGTTTCTTAACCGAAAGGAACACTGAAAAAGAGGAATAAGAAAGTTAAGTTGGCAAAGTGAAAGTTTTGTCCATTGTGATACTTGTATAGTGCTTGAAAATGTATATTTACGTTATTAGTACTATTTTTACAGCAAGTGACATGAAAGTAAACATTTAAAAAATACAAGTATCTTATAAAGCATGCAGTTCTGTAAATGTTAGTACTAGTTTTAAGTCTCTAGTGATTATCAAATTTGTAAAAATACTGTTACTATGACAAAACATTGTTGCATGAGTTGTACAGGTATTACGTATATGGTTATATTAATATAATATTTCAAGCCCCTAATAATACAGTAGCTTTATATTTCCTTAAACTAGAAAAACTTCGGTATGTTTCATGGCTATCTTAGAATTTTGAATTGAGCTGCATTATATTATTTCCCAGGTGAACCCTCACCCTTTTTTGTGTTTACAAAAACATTTTCCAAAATATCTGTTCACATCAAAAATAATTTTTTCCGCTAAAAGTGTAAAATTAATGATCTGCCAGTCAGCCTATAGAAAATTGAATGGCCGATGGTTTGAGGCTTCAAGACATTTTTTACATTAGCTAATATTAAGTACACAATTTAAGACGAAGCTCCTGTAACTCTTCGATGATTTAAACTATAGTATGAATTGCTAGTTTTTAAGAATGTTTTAGTAAATAAAAATGAAAATTAAAAGAATTTCCTCAACAAAAAGATATTAAGTACAAGAATTAAACACAATCTTGGCGATATGAAGTGGTAGTCATTAATTAAAACGAAACCTACAAGCAAATGACTATTGCATATATCAGTGCTGTTTACAAACAATTATGGGAACACAAAATATCACTGTCATCCCAAACAGTTAACTGATAACAGCAAGTATCAATTATTACAAATGTATAGCCACAACCCTTATGCAGGCATAACAGACTTGTTCGTTTAGTAACAACTTACGATAACCTAATGTCACGTGATATTGTATTAGCATTAAGTATCTAATACCGAAAAACAATGATAATTTCCATCCCTGGATTGCTTGATCCACAAAATCAAGTGAGGGTTTCAAGATTTTTTTTAAACTGGCATTTAATACTTTAATGGGCTGTTTCCCAATTTATTGCAAGCTGTAGGTCTATTAAATAGAATGTTGTTATGTAAGTTTAATCTAAGAATCAGTTGTAAAATAAGAGTAACTAGAAAAATAATAAGTATACCTATTATAAAAATTAATTAAAAAAATTCATTTGAAAATTTTAAGTTTTTAGGCCTAGGTCTACTTATAAGGGGGGGACATGCTTTTTGAAATATACATCCGCCGCAAAATAAAAATATGTAAAAGAGCCATTATAGGCTCTATGTCAAATGTGATCTAGTTCCTGGAAATATAAAGTTTAGGTCTAATGAAATATTTGAAACTGTTTCAAAGCTACACACAAACAACTAAAGCAGAAAAAAAAAAAAGAAAAAACTAAGGCACCTGACAATAATTATCGAATTGCGATATATCAATGTCTAAATATCAATTAGGACTTGGCGACAGTTCCCTGAATTGTATTGTAGAGCACAGTATAAAACACCCAGTAGCGACACTCCCATTGCATTGCTGTAGGATTAGTGACGCTAGCTCTCCTAATAGCAGGAGCATGCAACACACCCCATTACTGTTACCTAAATCATACAGATTTGTTAATGATATAGTGCATTAACAAACACGTAGCGATAATTCGTCTAGAAAATACATGATTGCCACTAGTAGGGTAAATGTTATGCACTATTCAATTGGGTTTGGAAGTTATGTTACTTCATTATATACTGGCCTAGAGAACAGTAAAAAAAACATCCAGTAGCGACACTCCCATTGCATTGCTGTGGGATTAGTGCAACGCTAACATGCAGGAGCATACAAGACACCCTATTACCGTTGTTTTAAATTGTGTCTTGCAAATAAGTGGAAAAATATCACTAGAAAAAGGGCCATGACAGAATGTTTGACATTTACTAATATCAGCTGTAGATGTAAATAATACAGAAATACGCACTTCTTGCTCCCTTCACTAGTGCCGTGCTTGTCGCAAATTTTGTAACAGAGCATCGCTACTGGGTGTTTTGTGCTCTGCCACAAACAGTATGTAGAAACGACACAAATAACACTGCATTGATCAAAGGACATCAAATTTGGTCAGAAGTAACATGTTAATCATTTCTTGTTCACATAATTATGATAGAACAATTGCATATTTCTAGAAATAAATTCTTGCATAAATCATACATTGTAATTTAGAACTAATTCATAAACATGAATATATTAAAAGAAAAAAGACAAGCTTTTTTTAAATATAACTGCCAAAAATAACAGTGTGAAGTTAGCACTTACATGCAGTTCACCAAATACAAACTTGCCTACATATCACCAACTTAAAAATAAGGTCCAATTTCAATTCTGTAACTCTAAAAACAATTACTTCACTCTCTATCTTACAAATAAACATCTATCATCTACATAAATTTATACTTACACGTGGATTTAACAACGTAACTGCTAAACTGCTGAACACGGTAAGGCTCAGGTCCCAAAAGAAAATAATGTTCCTAGGGTAGAGTAAAGTAATGGATTGAGGTTAGGGAAAAATAACAAGAAGGAAACAGGGTAACCAACAGTTATAGTATGGGTAATATTCAGCACTATAAGTGATATGTTTGTTCAGAAAGTCTAATAAGATGGTTAGAATTTGATGGTAGTTGTAGTAATATGTCATAGGTAGTTCCTTAAATTTAAGCACAAACCAATATTAATCCCAACATATTAAAAGTAAAGTCAGAGTAATCAGAGGTCAAATCATTTTTTGACTCAAACAACCTTCTTCTAAATTCCACAAAATCTACCTTTTTATCGTTTTCTACAAAACAGGCCAGAAAAAAGCTTCAACCACACATTTCAATAGAAGATGATTTTTTGATTCAATGCAGCAGTACAAAATTTCTAGGTTTGACTATAGATGAACATTTATCGTGGGATATCCATGTGGACAACATTACTCGCAAACTTTCTTCCGGAATCTATGCCTTACGACGAATGTCAAAATTGTGCAATACAGAAACTATGAGAATGATATACTATGCTTTTATACATTCCCATATATCTTACGGTATTAGTATATATGGCGCAACAACTAAACAGAATTTAGATAAAATCTTGATATTACAAAAAAAGGCACTCAGAATAATGTTCAAACTGAATATAATAGATCATGTAAAGCACATTTTTTCCGAACAAAACATACCGACAGTATACAGCCTATACATTATTGAATGCATTAAATTTTTTAAGTCAAACTGCAGTGAATCTCTAATACAATCCCAACACAATTATGACACACGTAATAAAATATCCTTAGATCGACACAGCTTGGAATTCTATAAAAAGAAAACAAGCTACATTGGAAAATATTTCTTTATGCAGTTACCAACTGAGATTAAGCTTGAAAATAATGCGAAAAGTTTTGAAATCAAAATAAAAAGATATCTAACTGAAAAAGCACTCTATTCAATTAATGAATATTTTTGTTCTTGAGTACTGAGAGCCTGGTCTTCCAATAAATGCAATAAGTCCCATTATTGTTATTATTTGTTTTATTTTTTATAGTCATATATCCCGTAGTTTTATTTTAGTTTAAGCATTTAAGTATTAAGACGCTATTCTTTGTATATGTGTACAAAATATTATGAATAAAGAATTTTGAATTTGAATTTGAAAGTATCAAATAATTAGTTTATCATCAATTACACACACACACACACACACACACACACACACACACACACACACACACACACACACACACACACACACACACACACACACACACACACACACACACACACACACACACACACACACACACACACACACACACACACACACACACACACACACACACACACACACACACACACACACACACACACACACACACACACACACACACACACACACACACACACACACACACACACACACACACACACACACACACACACACACACACACACACACACACACACACACACACACACACACACACACACACACACACACACACACACACACACACACACACACACACACACACACACACACACACACACACACACACACACACACACACACACACACACACACACACACACACACACACACACACACACACACACACACACACACACACACACACACACACACACACACACACACACACACACACACACACACACACACACACACACACACACACACACACACACACACACACACACACACACACACACACACACACACACACACACACACACACACACACACACACACACACACACACACACACACACACACACACACACACACACACACACACACACACACACACACACACACACACACACACACACACACACACACACACACACACACACACACACACACACACACACACACACACACACACACACACACACACACACACACACACACACACACACACACACACACACACACACGCACACGCACACGCACACGCACACGCACACGCACACGCACACGCACACGCACACGCACACGCACACGCACACGCACACGCACACGCACACGCACACGCACACGCACACGCACACGCGCACGCGCACGCGCACGCGCACGCGCACGCACACGCACACGCACACGCACACGCACACGCACACGCACACGCACACGCGCACGCGCACGCACACACACACACACACACACACACACACACACACACACACACACACACACACACACACACACACACACGCACGCACGCACGCACGCACACACGCGCGCGCGCACGCACGGATGGACGTACGCACGCACATGCACGCGCACGTACGCATGAATGCACGCACGCACGCACGCACGCACGCACGCACGCACACACACACACACACACACACACACACACACACACAGTAATATAATAAGTTTAATAATTAATAAGATAACAATTATACCGAAAATATGTAAAGTCGTTGCTAATAATAAATTCTCCGAGGGTATGTGGAAACATTTTTATATATAAAAAATATCATTCTTTAACATAAAATTAAATATTAAAATGACAATAATGCAAGGACAGAAAAAAAGCTAAATAAAAATGTTAGTTTAAAATAGGCGGTGATTCAATAAATCAATACGCTTTTAAACTACATTACAGTATTACAATTATTAAATTCCAAATAATACTTACATGTTTTCGAATCCATTACTATGTCCTCAAACACGTCAAGCTGTCCCTGCATTATAATCGACTCAACCAGAGCTTAACAAGCTCAATAAAGCATGAAAACCGAGTTATAACTAAGTAAGCGCGAGTTAAATGGCTTGTAATTTAAACGTATTATAAAGCGTTTATTGAATTTAATATGGTCCTAACATTTAATTTGGATTAAGTATTTATATTAGATGTCAACAAAATAAATTTGTAGGGTTTTCAGACAGTAAAAGGCTTAGTTACTGGCTAAAATTTAGAGATCTATGTAAGATTCTCTAAGAAAGTTTAAATTGCTGATTCAACTCTGCTTCTGAATGTTTGACATAACGTTGTCTTTCCAATAGTGACATGACTACTTAGAAAAGTCACAATAATCAAAGGGCACAAGATCAAAGGCTTGTCGAAAGGATATAGAGGTAGGGCAAGGAGAAATACAGAAATTGACAACATTATTAAATATTATTTGGCAAGCTGGTGTTAGGATTACAACTTAGTTATATTGTTTCTAGTTTTTGGTAGATTCGAGAAGTTAATTTAACGTTGACAGAACAAATTGCTAAAAAAATGCTCCACTGTTTTTTACAGGTAAGTATAGTTATAAGAAATTCTGGTGTTACCGTACAGATAGTTTCTGTATAGTTATTAGAAATTCCGATGTTACCGTACAGATAGTTTCGGTATGATTATTAGAAATTACGGTGTTACCGTACAGATATGAAATAATGAAAGAAGAAGTGTGCATTAAAGAAGGTCCCACCCATACACGTACAATGGTATTGACCCACCTGCCCACCCAACACGTACAATGGTATTGACCCACCCGCCCACCCATACACGTACAGTGGTATTGACCCACCTGCCCACCCATACACGTACAGTGGTATTGACCCGCCCGCCCACCCATACACGTACAGTGGTATTGACCCACCCACCCACCTATACACGTACAGTGGTACTGACCCAACCGCCCACCCATACACGCACTGTGGAACTGATTATATCTTCATTATGAATCATCACGTCTCATACCTTACTTAATGAACATTTAAGATCCTATAAATATAAATCGATAAAATGAACTTGTACCAAAAATAGCATAATTGAATAAAAGTTGTAATGATTGTCTCGCCGTTTTTCTAAGATATATATTCGCTATTTATTTCTGAACATTAGACATTTTGTCGTATGTTTAGTCAAATAATTATTAAAGTTGTATGTTTAGTTCAATACATATTAACAAAGAATATACCTATATACTGAAAAAAATATACAGTAATGAGTTTTAGGTTCCCTTAGTCCCTTTGGAGCTTAACGTCCCCCCGGTTGATGTCAGCTATTGAGCTCTTTTGAGGCCTCTACATTCCTTGCACTGGAGTCCTATTCATGGACCCTTAACCAGGTTTAGGGTTTTACTTCCAATGTTACAGATGTATATAATCAAGGGCTTTATTTAACATTAAAAACCACAGAGACATTGTGTGATTGAACCATGATTGAACACTGGAAAATCAGTTTTAGAATAATAACAAAACCAGATGATTGTAAAAATATAACAAATAAACAATATTTTTGAATAAGATTAATACATATAAATGCAGGTATTATGACAATAGACATTAACAATAGTAAGTATTAATAAAAACAAGAGCACTTTAACGTTAAAAGATCAGGAACTTGAAGTAAGTCTTGAAGTAATATATGTAGATAATCAAATAACAAACATACAGTGACAACAATAATAATAACAACAACAAAGCGACATAATAATAAACTAGAAATCAATTTCAGTCTTTTTCTACAGGCAAGCTAAAAAGATGTACAGTTTTAAGTCTCAAGATATCCAGAGGGTCATTAAAAAAGTTAACATGTGGAGAGTTATACCATTGATTTTACTATACATAGAAGATAGTTCCATCCAATGTTAAATTTTGAGGCACGGAAAATGGGAGCGACCGTGCTGCAACCTGTCGGAAATTGCCTCCAGTTTCGACTGTTCGGTTGCACAACCTGTGAGCAGTAAAGGAACTAATCACTCCCTCTCATTCCCCCATTCTCTCTCTCTTTCTCTTAAGACTCGCCCGGAAGTACTGGTCTACTGCTGTCTCCCCTCCATCTTGCCTTCCGTCATTGCTGATAAACGATCACCTTATCGCAATCAAGTCTAGCCATCCAGATGTTGTACATTCCAATACCCTTCCACCTCTACGTACTTACTACAGTATCAACATTCTTTCTTTATAACTCAACCAGATGTAGATGAAATTAAGAGTATTGTTAAATTAATAAACATTTCTATTATTATTTCAACTCAACACTAGTATTATGTTTTGAACAATTGATTTTGTACATAACATGTACATATGGGACAAAATTGATATATACTGTACATCTCAAATATAACCTTTCATTACCAACATATTTTCACTTTGACTAGAGAAGTGAGTGAAAGGTGTAGGTCAAACCTATAAAGCAAATGCATGATTTTGTTGTAGGTTATTATGGAGTCTATTACGGAGTCTATTATGGAGTTTAAATCAGTGCTCGAGTTGCGCGCAATACCGATTTCAGATAGTCCGTCCAGTCTTGGCCGCTCAAAAATGCAACTTAGACCACAAGCTATGCTATAGAAATATTTCCGTAAATATCACAATTCGTCAAAAATAACTTGAATTGTCTGTCACTGGTCTGATTGATTCCGAATAGCACCAAACTTATACTACAAAATAAGCACATATCTGATTATTCTGTGCTTATAACTTCTTGGTTATTGGTAAAATATAATAATTATCTATATCAGCTGAACTTAACGTTCAGTTTTTCCTGTAACGTTTTCCTGTAACGTTTTAGGTGCAGCTCGGATGTTTTGTCATAGGACCCTCTTCCTATCTCTCATTAGTGATTTAAATTATCACCGTAATTAATGTATGTCCTAATTAATCTAATTTGTAGCTAAATAACTGTAAATAATATAATTTGTTTGACTTTTATTTATCTTTTTAACAGCAGATGTTTAATATAAGTATGTTTGCCATTCATTTAAATGTTAATATTAAATTACAATAATTTTTAAACATGTATAGCCTAAATAACTCCCCACAGATTTAGAGTTGAAGTGTTTGGCTATTAATAAAGAGCCCTGTTCTTCTAATTAGGATTAATTTAATTTACATTATTTGAAAGTGTATGCTTATCATTAATATATATATATATATTTGGTGGTGGCTTCAGTTTGAAACCATATTATTAAAGTTATGCACAAAACCCAAA
This sequence comes from Stictocephala bisonia, assembly GCA_035578905.1. Lineage (NCBI taxonomy): Eukaryota > Metazoa > Arthropoda > Insecta > Hemiptera > Membracidae > Stictocephala > Stictocephala bisonia. Next base: position 183,125 of record JAQJVL010001198.1, on the reverse strand, counting down.
GTTACGTATTATACTGTAATAGTATCAACACAGTATTCTATATTATTCGAAAGAGATGCAAGCAAATGAAATAACAGACAACCCGGATAAAAGTTGGCAATATTTATCAAAGCAGGACGTTGTTTGTGTGTGTGACTAGAGGAAGGAGAGGGCGGGGCGGCTGTCTGGAGAATGGGAGAGTGGGTTGAGGAGGGGAGGGCGGGGCGGCTGTCTGGAGAATGGGAGAGTGGGTTAAGAGGAGGGAAGTGAGAGAGAGACGGAAGAGCGTGCGAGAGAGAGAGAGGAAATAGGGCTATGCGCAGCGCAGCGTGGGGCCTCAAAACAGTTTTGGGGCCTCGCCACAACTCTCCCATATGGATGGAGTATCTCTTTATATAGTAAAATCAATGGTTATACTCACAATATACTCAAGGCTTTGGATACGCTCCATGAGTCCATGGTGCTGTTGGACTCATTGTTTGTTGATGTGTCTTCTAGTATCACGTCTTCTGGTTCTCCAAGGAACTATATCCGTTCCAAAAGGAATGTAGAGTCAATTAAGTTATCTAAGATTTTATATGGGAAAACAACATATTGCACGTTCCTTCGTACAGTGAGCAGGGGATTTTGCTGGGTTTGTAGAACGTCAACAGGAACTTCTCTAAATAATAATCCCATTCTGCAGCCAACAAGACGAACGAATCTTTTTTGGACCCCCTGAAGTTCAAGTATGTAGCTTGATGGGACGACCAAATAAGCGAGGCATACTCAAGATGTGGGCTGACATAGGAGATATAAATCGTTCTTAAAGCTAGTGGATTGGTAAAAAGTCCGGATGTCCGGGACATCATACCTAGAACCCTCAACGCCTTATATCAGATATAGTCAATGTGCATCCCTGGGTTCAAGTCGTGAGAAAGAAGAACTCCCAAGTCTTTAGTAGTTGAAGCGATTAAGTGTGTTTCCGCATAAATGATATTGAAAAATTATAGGTGATTTAATATTCTAAGATAGGTTCCAATTGAACACTTCAGTGGATTAGGTTAAGTAAAACGTTGAAAAGTCCTTATGTTATGTCTCAGAAAATATATAGTAAATTAAATAAACTTTTTAAGCAGTATAAAAACCAACATTCAATATTTTTAAATAAAATTTATTGTTGGCAGCTAAATAACCCATTTTACTCTGTTGCTGACTTCATGAAAGTCAAGGATAATTATATTGAAATGGGGTTGTACCTCTTGTTTGTTTATAGTTTATTCCTCAGTTATCATTTTATTGTTTATTGTTGATGTTGAGATATATTTTATGTTGTTTGTGTTCATACTGTATAGTTACTGTTATATATTTTATAAATTTATTGTTACTATTGTAATATATATTATTGTCACTGTTATACATTTTATATATTTACTGTTAAAATGTTATTAATTATTATTGTTAAATTTAGTGTTTTATATTTATATGTTTTTTATTTGTTGCAATTTTATTTTTATTTTCTTATGTGAAATATTGTCAAACTAGTACTAACATTACTCATAAAACATTAACTCCTTTTGTAGCCCTATATTATGACCGTAGCCAGATAGACTAAACTTAAATGACTTTTGCAAATGCATTATAAAATGTCAATGGCAAATAAAATTCTGGATTGATATGATGTTATTTCCGTATGTTTTTAATACGAAAACAGTCTGATTGCTTTAATTTGTTTATATTGTTTCCAGGCTTTAGTGAAAGGTGGATTTTGTTGGTTGTCCTTATAACGATATAAATAATTATGCTTGCTAGGGGGAAAATATTCAAAATGCTAGGACTATGTTGGTACGGAGTAACAGTGCTTGAGCTAGAGCGCAGCCAGTCCACGAGATTGTGTGTTCTGTCTGGTTGGTGTTCGAGTGTTGGCAACAATTGCTGGGTGTTGTGCTGTTGTGTGGCTGTAGCTGGATCTCGACTGTCGTCTTGTCTCGATTTCGATTTTCCTTTCTAATGAAATTTAAAGTTAGGAAAAGTAAATAATATATTCTGATGTGAAACTACAATTTTAGTTGGTTTGCAACTTTTTACGTTAGTGGATACTGTGATTAGTTAGTGAATTCTTGTGTTTATGTGACAAGTGTATAAAGTTAGATCTTTTGGAGGATTACCTCTAAAGAGGTGGAATAAGTTGGATTACATATTATTGAAGACATTCCAAGGTATGCCTATGCAGTTCTTTCATTTAGGCTACTTATGTAGATCTTGAGTCAATCAAAATAAATTATTATTGATTCCCATCTAAACTAGAATTCCGATCAGTATATAGTTGAATTGGTGAACCATATTACAATGTAATATTTGTAGAATATTGACATTTTGGTTAGGTTGAAATTGACATACAGAATTGAGTGTCCTAAAACCTAATTGTTGCTGATCATTTTCATAGAAGGTGATGGGCCTATGCCTACTGACTTATTTTGTATACCACTATGATGTTTCATTATTAAGAACCAGTGGGTAGAATCAGGTCTATATCTTATATGAGTAAACAACTTTTATTCATCATAAAAAAATTGAAATTTCCAAATTTTGAAGATGTTATTTTTAGATTTATCTTGATTATTTTAATGATTAAAAAAATCTTTCATCAATGTAGATTTTTGTGCTGAACACGAATTTGATAACTTTTGGTCTACGACAATTATTTCTTGAGATATTGTGGAAAAACTTTGTTTCTGGCAAATAATTTATAGTGGCCATATGCACTTTGTTAATATTTATTTATTTATTTGTACATATACGGTATACACCAATTTACAATTACAAACATTATTGCACAGACGATAATAGGAAGCCACAAAAAACAAATTTGCATATAATCCCGCCGTTGGTACGGCTGGCAGGCCGTCTCAGAGGCCAGGCACCCGAATTACAAATTTGTTTGAGTATATAGATGATGAGGATAAGCTAGGTTATATTTGCTCAGGTAAGTAAAAAATTGCATGTTTCAGGTAATTTAATGGACAAACCAATTATATATTCAAAATGAAAAAAGATTGATATTTATGAAGTTTCTTGCCACCAAACAAATTTGGAAAATGTTGCTTGAAATGGGTCTAGAATTGGCTGTATTTTCTCAAGATATTCTTTTTATTCCACGAAAATTTCGTATTATACCGAAAAAATCGAAAACCAATGTCACAACTTATAATATTTTTGCTATATTTCCGTTAATTTAATTTATTTTAATCGTGTTTTTTTATTTTGATGTGTTTTTTTTGCGCTGAAAACTATTTTGGTCTATTAAAAAATATTTATATCTTGAGAAATATTTATATTTCTCGAGATATATAACTACTTTCACGGCGAATCGCCATTTGCGGCCTTTACTCGATCATTATACAACAACTATTAATCACAAAACCTGAATTCATCTATATTCCCACTGGAGTGACGGCCAGCAGGCTGTCACGGAGGCCAAACACTAAAATTTAACGCAAATTACAAATTTTTATTGAGAAATTAGACAATTAGGATAAGTTAGGTTAAGTTTGGTTAGGTTAGTAAAAATGCATTTTTAGGGCTTAACAAATAATTTTTCTACAAAACCATAATATGAGTTCAGAAAAAAAAAAAAACAAAATGAAAAAACTGTAGAAAAAGTAAAACAGTTGTTTTTTATTCACTATCAGATAAAAAACTAGTTTTTTTATTTTTCAGTAAAAAATGAGTTTTCCGCGAATGAAATCAAGCTCCTCAAGAGATATAAACTCATATTTCACCACTTTTCAACAAGAAATCATATTTTCAGAGGTGGCAAGAATAACCTCTTTTAGCACTTGCATACTTACCAAAAAATTTATTAAAGTTGGTTTTTTTCAGTATATCTTAAAAAACTACAGACTTAGTTTGTAAATTTTTGAGTAAAAAACAAATTTTCCGTAGCTAACATCAAACTCCTCAAGAATGTTTTTTCAAACTCCTCACCACTTTTCCAACAAGAAATAATTTCCGGAGGCATCTAGCCAGTGCGTATTCTGGTCTACCAGTAGTCCCAATAAGAGAATAATAAATTTACAATATTTCTTTTCTACTAGGTTTAAAACAGCTAGATTTTGTAAAAACATAGTATTTTCTGTGGAAATGTCATTGTATAACGATATATGAGGAAAGAGATGATGCATCAAAGTAAAGAGGTTATGTGGAAAAGTAAACACTCCTTTAAATTTCAAATGCACTGTCTTCATCTTTATCTATGTTTCAAAATGAAAATAAAACATAATGTTAACCTTGGGGGGTTTTTGTTTGGAATTTTTATTTTACAACTCAAATTTTAAACTACTTATGCGGCATATCATGATTAGTGGCAATTACGTGTTCATTGTAAACACTAACTATTAAACTTAAAAAATGAATTCACATACTGCATATTTTCACCAGAGGCCAGATTGCCTCAAATTTGGAATTTTTGTTAAGGATGTGTTAGATTAGTTAAGGTTACATCATTTGATGACAGTGAATTGTAAATTGGAACTAAATAATAAACCTGTATTATTTTACACCTGGCCGTTTTGTTTCTGTATATTACTATTAATGCAAAATAATGCTACAGTTTAATATGGATTAGTTACCATGCACACATTGAATTTTGTGTCTGCAATTTACTTTGAAATAAATTGTACTCATTCATTCAAGTGGCACGGCATTCTGTGTCCTTTAAGAGGTAAACTTATAGACTTGACTGCACCTTGCAGCACCCTTCCACTGTAGGGCAACTGCAATTAACCCCTACAGAGATGGTGGTAGAAGTTCTCCATCTCTCTCATACTACCCGCATTACGCCCCATACAGCGGGGTTATCTCTAATAGATTAATCCAGAGGGTATTTCTTGAGACTTGAATACACCTAAGCAATAAAAACATACCTGATTTATTTATATCTTAAATTTTTTCATTCTTAAGACGCCGATTTGCATTTACACTGATATGCATTTCGAATTAGTGTGATGAGTGTAGATGAGCAAATATAGTCATTATTTAAAATTAGGCCTTAGAAAGTATCTTTAATTAATAGCCTGAAAACAAATGAACAGCTTTGATAACACAACATAAATAAAATTACTACTAATAAGCCACAATAGAACAAATCAAATATGCAGTGGCATCAACATGACAACTAAATAGTGGCCATGATTCAAACTCATCATATTACAGTTTGATTGAAAAGAGGCTAATAGTAATATTTTTAATAAAGTTGTAAGAATATGATTCAAGATCGATATTATTAGTATTTCATTCTAAATTTAGCTTTATTTTACTAAAACAATGATTAGCTGATGCAGTAAATAAAGATGAAGGGAAAAACATTTTATAAACAAAGGAGACCTATAGGCCTATATATGAGTTTGAGTTTTTGTTACAAAACATTTCTGCAGAACAAAAAAACTGATTTTTTGAAAATATAGCTAGTTTTTAGTCTAGAAGAGAGGAAATCGCCAACTACAAATGTATTTATAATTTTAATAAAGAGTTGGCCAGGCCACAATTTTAACAGAAAAAATCAAATTTGTGTGAAGTAGCTATGGCTGTAATTATGTTACCTAGTTAGGTAAGGTACCGAACGTGAAAAGTGTTTCTCGGATAAAAGCATTAGGCCTAATTTAACAGCAAAAGCGATTTGAAAGGCTAATTCTTTTCAGCTAGAAGAAAAGAATTTGTCAATATTTAGTAATTTTAACAGAAACGACCCTGCCAATCATCATTTTGATTAATTTTCCGTTTACCCCATGTGAAACACACTTAAACTTTCCATACAGCCCGTGAATATCTGTAGGATGCTCATGTAAGGGTCTAATTGAAAGCCTGTAGTTCAGTCAGATATTCAGCTAGCATTATTTTAAATTACACTGTTGGATAAGTCTGCATCCAAGGGAAGTGAAACTGGTGTTGGGCTCTATAGTAATAGTAAGTTGGCAGTACTGGAACTTACAAGCTTTAAACAACGTTGTGTCGGCGTCTCAAATGTAAGAAAGCTGCTTTATATGCTCAGACTTATACACAGCCTTGTTTGCACAGACAAATGTTGAAGTATGTCATTGCGTGTAAATGCCACACAGACGCAACAAGTTGGGTGTGTGTCCGATCTGAATGAAGTCTGGACAGTTTGTTTTTGCACAGCGAGTACTCGACTAGACATAGACAAGTCTGAATTTGTAAATGAAGATCCGACCAGGTGTACAGACGAGAGTTTTTTTTGTTGTTGTTTTATTATTGTGTAGTACCATTGAGGTGTATATAATCAAGGGTAGTACTTATTTATAAACGTCTTGACAGTATTGTTATAGTTGTTTTATTGTGTAGTATTTTGAAATGGCTGAAAATATTGGTTCATGACTCACGTTATTAGATCTTCGTAGCTTTTGACAGTTAGAAAAAATCTTAAATTAAATTAAAGTTGTTAAAAATCTTAAGCTGTTAAAATGTTCTGTGCACTTATTGATTTCCTAATTACAGTATTTTCTCTTGCAATTAAAGGACTTACTAGTTTTATCAACATTAAATATGTGTTTTCTTATATCCTTAAGTTGTTAAACCAAAAAAATTTTCAAATTGAATTTTTGCAATAGATTTATTTAAATAAGACAATTGGCTTTGTTTTAAAAGCCAATCCTTCAACCCCCTAGTGCTTCTTCTCTTCTTCACCTTTGTTAGTTGAAATGACAAGACTCTACTTAATGAAATAAACTTCTTAAAGAATTTAATTGGCTTTGCCGTTCTTGAAGCTTTCAAAACACCAGCTCAACAGTGTCTTGTGTGTGTAAATGGTCAGGTGACTGTGAAGGCAAGTTACACAGATGTCTGCACATATTCAGTATGCACAGACAAATCTGCTTAAAGCCTGAGTGTATAAAGCAGCTTTTAGTTGTTGAGGTTGAGTCAAACAGCCACTCTGATTGATATGACTGTTGATAGTTGAAAGGATAGGTCAGAGGCTAGTTATATCTTTTCTGTGTAGTACAACCATGTATTCTTGTTTGTGTTTATTGCATTATGAGTGTTTTTTCCTGGTTGTATTGAATTAGCCTATATTATTATTACAATATAAGTACAAAATGCACAAATATATTACAATACAAGTACAAAATGCACAAATATTATGGTGATCGATTTCGGTGAACCACGCTCACCTTCCTCAGACCAGAGGGATTCACAAAAGAACAGTGAATTGTAAAGAATGTACCAACACGTATTATGCTAATTAAAAAACTATTTATATTATTATATACACGTTTTAAATCATTTTTATAAAAATGAGTTCTGATGATGTTAGAGATCTAATACATAGCTCCAGCAACAGTGGCGTTAGTGATTTATCTTTACCGAGAAATTTAAGAGACTTAAAAGATAGAATAGTGTGCATTTTAGTGATTCGGAACAGGACAGTGATGATTTTCAGTGCTCAAAAAGCAAATTATGAAAATGGTCCATACTCAAAGTTAAGTTATCGCTGGGCACAGCAATAGTCCTGTAAATCATTTCATATATTCATTCGCCTGCACACCCCCAACCCGCAATAATTACCTAATACATGCACATCATCAGTTAAGTTGTTCAAATCATCAATTGTTTTCTTCTGACTGGCAGTATGGTCTAGATTCTGTTAAAGACAGATGGTGTATTTCCAAATACTAGTACTGTGGTATTACTGTGGTACCGTACTGGAAGTTGAAAAACAGAACACTAGTTGGTGCCTAGATTTCCCAGTGTTTGTAGCTAATGTATTCACAATATTTCAGCTCTCATTAAAAATATTTTATTTATTTACTTTTGTCTGTCAGAATTGTTAAGTATTTAATAATTGGTTCCAGCCTTTTAAGTACTATGGTCTATAAGTCTACATATTATTTAGACCAACAACATTTCATTGAAGATGAAATGTGCACGCTTTTATGTTTATGAAAATTCATTATAAAACGTTTCTATTACGTTTTTTATTCTCAGTATTTTATAAAATCCTGTACTTAATTAAAAAAGGTCTTATGTTGGCTAAACATAAACAACTGATTGTTTCTTTTTGTCTCAACTTGTTAGCAGTTCATATTGCAAATAACAAAAAAACCTTCATTATGTCACTAATTAATTGCGGATTGACTCCTTACAACTTAGTCTTAGTTGAAGATTGATTTCTTACCTTTGTAAATGTTGGTTGTACATTACTGGCCCAGTTTTCCTTCCGTATTGCCATTCATAATTAAAACTGCCATAATATTTTTAAGTACCTTAAAAGTACCTTTAAGTACCTTAAGATCTTAAGTACCTATGTACTAATAAATAAATGTGCTATCATTTCCAACTTGTGAAGATGTCATCTAAAAAAAAAAAAAAAAAATGGTTGTATTGTATTGAAACCTACGATGCTAGTCTGAGTAATCTTCTATTTTCCATTGCCAATAAATTACTCCACATCTGGGCTTGATTCTTTATACTATAATATTTGTTCAGGTTGACAATAAAGTGGACTACTTACATTGGCTGAAATGTCCTTGTCACCTTGGAGTGGCTCTAAATTATCCACTTGTTGTTGGACTGTCCCACTTGACTTCTCTGTCACATGCACACCACATACTCTATATAACTATCTTAGAGCTGCATGAACTATATGTAGTTGCTCATAGTTGTAAATTACTCACAGAGAGCATTCTTTCTATTTGTTTGCAATATTTTTGTAAAATAAAACAAACGCTGATTCATTTTGTTTACAAATCTATTAATTTTAAATCACAGATATATGAGGAAAATGGTGGTATGAGAATGTACTAGCATATTTTTAAGAAGACAATTTATGAAAATAATATTCAGTACAGGTATTAATTTGGAATATGACATTTTTCTTTATATATATTAAAAACAGTTATTGTAACCTTACCCAACACCCTACTTCGAATTTTATTTGTTCAATGTTTTATATATATATATATCTCATTTTACTCAAATGTACACAGTATAGCGTATCACTCTCAATTCAGATGTTTTTAAAATCAGTTTGTGTCCTTTGACAGGTCCTTTGATGGGGCTTGTAAGGAACACTTAAATTGAATTTAATTGTGTTCAAATTTCTTCTTAAATAAAAATAAAGTAGCAACCAACATTTCTAATGAAAACATAAACTGTTTCCTGACAGAATTCTTTTTAACAGTGTTAAGTTTTAAATTTTAAACACTATAAAGATAATGCTGCATTAATGCTATTATCTTCAGAGATGAACATCCATGAATAAGTCTAAATTGATCGAGTTTATTGAATTATGTGGAGGTTCTAATTAATAGTTGTTAGTTTACCAATAGTGGCTTTTTAAAAATTTGTTCATTTAACAGCCATATACATAAAATATTGAAATTATGAATTAAGTTTTCCTTCCTTTTTAAAAGTTTATTATAAAGTAGACAAGAAGTAAAAAAGTCTTTCAGATGTTGCAATCCATTTCCTAATGTTTCCCATTATATTTTGTATTGTGCACTCAATCATTTTGATGTGATATATTCGCAGTTTTCATGAGAGAAGTGATGGGGGGGGGGAGTAGTTATTGTAATGTTTCTCATGTTTAAATTACAAATATGAGCTTACAAATATGGGCTTACAAATAGGCGTGTTTGATTGTTCTTGTGAATAACCCCGTGTAATATAAGTAAGTACCTTAGACAACAATGGTTGGGAATGTGTCAAGGTCAGAATGAGTCATTCTGATTAGGGAAGGTCACTCTCTTATCTCTCGCGAGGTCTAGTGTAATCACTCCAACATATTCTGATGATCTTCACTATCAATCTTCACTACTCCACCCATATTAAACGTCCTCTTGCTTATCATTCAAACCTTTATTGTAAATACATTTGAGACCGCAGTGAAACCAACTAGCATATACATATATGCATTTACCCAGTTTGTAACAGCTTGTCTGGAGCCTAAACAAATTTAAGTTATGTTTTTACATGTTATACTATTTTTTAATTTTCTGAAAATACACGGCTCTGTAAGAATATTTACAACATTTTTATTCCCTGAACATCCAATGCGTATTGCTACAGAAAGTTACTGTAGAAATATGACTAGGCATTAACATGTGACATACTGAAGTTTATTGGCTTATATTTTTATTCGCGTGTAAGATCAAATATTGCAGGACAAGACAGATTTGATTATGGCAAAAAAAAAACCCTGTTCACTATCCAGACAGAAGTCTATTAATATTCATTGAATTTTGTTAATTTTCATCACCTAGATAGTGCCAAAGTCTGTATGCTATGTTCATGCTTGGACATATTGGCAATTTTATATGAAGTGGAAACTCTCCACGAGATATCGATATTTAGATAGTTTAATGTTAGATTAATATCGATGGGATGAACACGTCATACAGACTTGGTTAAAAGTGTCAACATAAGACGTCGGACTATATCTGTAGTTGGGTATGAAAACGGATTGGAAGCGCCGTGGCATTTTTTCCCGTGTCTGTTGGAGGAAGAGAGAGGGTTGGCTGAGGGGGAGGCGAAGAAAGAGATGAGGATACTACAGTCCTCTCTCTCACTCGTGTTCAAGGGTCGAGGAAAAAGAACCACTAATGCTGCAAACTGCCAAAGTCAAGTTGTGATTTTGTTTTGCCAACATAAATTTGACGTTGTTAAAAGTTTGTCTTTGAAAAACACCCAAGATTGTCTGAAAAATGATGATGTAGCAAGTTGTAGGATGACAATTCATTCTCATTGTACTGTTGCTGTCTCCGAACACCAGCTGTTATGTGGCCTTGAGGTCAACAGTCACAATGGTGTGAACTTTCCGTAAGCATAACCTCAAACTAAACATAACCTCTACTCTCTTCTAAGTACATTCTAAACAAACCAAATGATTTAGAGTTAGTCGATTTGATCGACTAAATATTTACTATAAATAATTATTTTATAACAGATAAAAATTTGTAGTTTATACAGCACTGGGTAATTTATTACAAGGCAATTTTTACAGGTAATGTAATATCATCTTGCATATAAAGGGGCTCGAGAATCCTTAAAAATTAACCGTGACATGGAATCCTCTTGCCTACATTTACTCATTTATTTGTTAGATCAAAAATGTTGCTTTCTCTTGTGCCATAAACTTGAGTATGTCCCTGAAAGGCTACTCTCATTATTTTGGGAGGGAGGGAGGAGGAGGTGGGGAGAATGAGGAGGTAACGGACCCGTCCAGTGTTTCGGTGATTTAAGAAATTACCGTTTCTCGCACACATAGCTGTCCGCTACTGTCCAGGCAAATCTAGACCACATTCATTCGACTCGCATGCGCCCCAATTTGCCGTGTTTACAGTGACTAGCTGCCTAACAAGACTGCGTTTATACCAAGTACACGGCAGTTGATCCACCCACACATGTACGGTGGTAATATTAATCCACACCTGCAATGGATGTGACGAATACGTTAAATTGCTAACGGTCGACAGTTTCCGTCTATGGCTTGACCGTACGAGTCATCCTGCCAAATAGCTGTGTCATCGCTGACTCTTGAGTGTGCAAAATTTAATAGCACTACGTAACTATTTATATGAATATAGTAGTGTTTCTTCGGGCTGTAATTATTTGGTTCCTATAAAACTGTGTAATATTAATTAATAGTTTTGCATAGATACATTTTGAAAATTTTACTTTATTTACTGTCCTAACTTAAGGAAATATTTGCTCTTGTTGGTTTGTCGGAATCTGATTAGGTAAATATCGACCCATCTGTCACGATTATAGTTATTTAAAGAGGAAAAGAATTCACGATATTCAGTTAATTAAATATCTTATAATGTGATTTGAATATGTTTGAACAAGACACGTACTGAGTGCCCGAAGACGGCTCGGAAAACATTTAACCTGCTATTCGGTGCCTTGCAGTTGCCTTACTTCCTGATTGGTCGGATTGTTTGATTGATGCCGTGCAACGAATGTGTAAATCATCAACTAAGAATCCTAGGCTCATTGTAATTAGGGTGTTCAGCCTTCTAATCCGTTTTGAGTTGCTCAAGAAATACAAAGTGATATATTATAACTGAGAGCTTCCGACCTGGAATATAGTAACGAGAATCCAATCTAACAGAGCACTACTGCAGATGACTTATCTACTGTTCTTATTTAATTGCAAACTTATTTTTATTCTTTTGAAAGTGAAAAATACTCGCTGTAAAACTGGACCCACTTTCTTGTCTAGTATGTTTTAAACTGCTTCAGTGTAATTGGAAATATGCCTGTTTTGAATGTTGAAAAATAAAATAAATAAATGATATTTTTTAAATAAATGAGATTATCTATTTATATTTAAAAAAAGACAGGCAAATTTGATTTGCCATTGTTAAAAAAATATCAGAAAATTGTGAGTTTTTCTTTAGATTTATAATTTTTGACTAAGTCCTCAATTGTACATCAATAACATAGGGTCGCCAAGTATATTTAAAATTTGAGATAAAGCCAACCATTTTATACCTAATTAACAATGCCATACTTAAGGTAACTTATTTCTTATTTCACTGTTGACTTCTGAATTTAAGCTACTAGTAAACAATTGCTTCCAAGGCTACGTACAGTAGATAGAAAACGTGTGATCGCTGTTTCGTTCACGTCCTATGTAATTAAAATTAAGGTTCCGGCCCTAATAACTGAAAGAGTGCCCTTTCGTCCACGGAAGCTTAGCCCAGCATTGATAGCATCAACCAGGACTGCGTGCCCACTTCAATTAATTGGTACCTCTATGAAGTCAGAAGTAGGCTTGTGTAGGCTCGTACTCGTACCTACGTAGTTTAATTTTGACCCATGTGCTTGTATGTATATTCCATACATTATAAGTAGCGATTATTAAATTCGTAATAATATGTGGATGTTTTGCACACGATTTAACAATTCAAGGTAGAACATATTTTGATATTTTGTAACACTTCTTTTTGTCTAAAACTAACGAACACTAGCATTCTTCCATTTTAAAGTCAGCCAGTAACAAAGAGCTTCTTACATCCAACGTAGTTTTTAAGCATTCAAATTCAACACATTTCTAATAAGAGTCCTCTTTTCTATTAAAATTAGGTGTTCTAGTTATTAATCATTCATACCTCGCCTGGTAAATTTATTTACTCTTTATCGTAGGTAGATTTAAAATAATAAAAATAAAACGTCGAGAAAATCTGCCGAACAAACATGCACTACGCGAAAAAAAGAACATTTGACTCAAAACCAAAATATTTGAAGAACAAACATTTTTCCTGAGCAACATTTATTGTATATTTTACTGGCCAAATTGACCAAAGAAAATGGGTGATTCTTATTTTACAAAACAGACGATCTGGCATGCTACGTATTATGTACATTGTAACAAAAACTTACTGTGTTATTAGCGTGATTTTTAATAAATAATCTTTTCTGGGATTTTCATAACAGCATTTCAAAGGATTTAAACTCCTTAAAAAACATATAAATAATAACAAACAATTCTCAAAACTTAAAACAACAATAATAATAATAGTGCTTTATTGACATCATTTGATGTATAAAATTCTATATAATATAACAAATATATAATAGTATAAACTATATTAGTGTATAACAAATTATAGTACAGCAGGATTTCTTTCATTAGTTCAAAGATTCTTCAATTTGATGTAGACAATTTTCTGTTAAAAATTGTCTTAATCTTGATTTGGAATTTTTATAATATAAATGTTGTGTAGAAACTGACAAAGAGTTTTATAGTTTTATATTTATGTAGATGAAGTTCTTCTGTGATTTGTGATATTTATATTGTTTGATTTCCAATTTATTATTAATTTCTTGTGTCATAGGAATACACATTGGAGTTAAAAAATAAATGATATTGAATATTTTTTTATGTTGAGAAGTGACTTGTAAACTATAAGGGATGGATCCTATTTCGTAAGCTTAAGCGGCTGGAGTCATTATTAACAACTAGTTCTTCCGGTGTCAACCGCGTCAAAGGACTATTTACAATATATACAGTTCCAGACGTTTCGCCCATGCTACGATGTGGCATCCTCAGTGGTTAGGCTGAGACTGACAGTCATTATTTACTGACAGTCTCAGCCTAACCACTGAGGATGCCACATCGTAGCATGGGCGAAACGTCTGGAACTGTATATATATATTGTAAATAGTCCTTTGACGCGGTTGACACCGGAAGAACTAGTTGTTTATAAGGGATGGAAGTTACATAATATTTAATTGTATAAATAATGGCTTACAATGAGTAGTCTGCGTTACTCCACAGATTAATCGTAATGCTTTTTTTTTAATAATAAGTAATTTCTTAATGTGCGAACTCGAAGATTGGCCCTATAAATGTATACCATAGTTTAATTGACTATGTTTGTAGGCATAGTAAACTAGAACCAGAACATCATCGGTTACATTTTTATCTTTTGGTATCTTTAAACAATAAATTCCTTTATTATGTTTTTCATAATATTATTAGTATGATTCTGCCAATCTAAATTACTATCCAGTATAAATCATAGAAATTTCAGTGGTTTTATGTATAATAATATTTTTGTTTTATTTGAAAAAAATCTTATGATTCATGGTACAGTTTGCAGATAATGTACAACCTCAAAATAAAAAAAATATATATACCAATGATAATTGTTTTTGATAGGTGATGTAATTTATGTTATTTATTACGCGTTATTGAAGGAAAAGTTAAATAAAAAGTGCAAACAGTGATTTTTTATGGCAGCATGTAGAATATTATACAGCATTTTCTGTATTCTAATATTCTACCCTGGGCAGGCAGAGGACTAGTGGAAGTGGACAAAACGCTACTCAATTATCATGTTCACGTAATACTGTAGTGGACGAACTGTCGTATTTTTTCCACGAATTTTGGCTGTTCACGAAACAGCACACAATCGACGGATGGACATGTTACGTTACAACAGAAGTAATATTTATCAACGAATGAAATATCGTGAAATATATGTTATTTATATTCTACGTTTAACGTAACAAGATCATTCGTATATGAAAATATTCTCATTTTCATAGGTTTATTATTTTTTGTACTAATCATACAATTATTCGTACATGCTATGGCAGGGGTCAAACATTCATCTTGATTCTGATAACTACTACTAGAAGAGTAATACATTCGTGTGTTTGTGGGTTGCGTGCTTTCACAATGAGTTCACGTTACTCTGTGAGCCCCCATTTAGTTAATTTTGAAGTAATTAGCCTAATGAAGTATCTTACCAAGAATTGATACGCAAATACGAGGCTGCATGGGGAAAGGGCAATCGGAATGCAAACGCGAAGCTAACAGGATTTGTCTGTAGAGCTTCCCGTTGGCCAAGGCTGAACTGCGAGGGCTTCTCAACACTGGTACTTCTACTAATGGTGACTAGGGATGGCAACAATATATCGATATATCGGAAATATCGATAAATGAGTTTCGATATATCGGAAATATCGATAAATGAGTTTCGATATATCGATATATATATTAGTATCGATATTTTCTTTCGATAACATTATTCATATCGATATTTTGGTCCGATATATCATATCACTAATTATTGACGTTATTATTTCTCCTCAAAATCATTACGATTCGAAAAATATAACACGTTTAAATTGCCTCTTATGCGTACAAAACATGCATTGAGAAAATAAAGTAACTTCATTTCTTTTTCTTTTTTTATTTCTTTTTTTTGCTACAGGTTAACGCACTAAAATATAATTTATTGTAGACCAGTGGGTGGAACGGGTATGCGATCCTATACCAATGTTATTACATTGTTCTGTTACATAATAACTAAAGGTATGATTATTCTTATATTGAATATTTTCATTTAGCCCCACAGACCATCACTTTTTTCTTGTAGATAAATTTATTTAATTGTTACATTCCTTAGGCTATTCTAAATAGTGACGGCAACACATGAGTGTATTTTTGGTCATGACATAAGAGTTAGTACATCATTTTATACAGATAAATCATTTACAATTCGATATATCGGTTACTCGATATTTTTCTTTCGATATTATCGTTGAATCGATATATTGATGATTCGATATATCGAGATGTTGAAAACATTTGCCATCCCTAATGGTGACGTGGCGGATACAAGAACATCACATTGAATGGCCCAGTCATCGTTTCACGGTTTCTGTCGACGCCGGATTATGCCGTGTGATCAATACTTTTTAGTTTTGCAAAATTGTTTGTCATTTCCCCACCGGCCCACCAACACGTACTAGTGGTAATTGGCCCTTTCCCCATTTATACATGTAATTTTATGTAATAAACATTAAATAAGAAAAATTAAATACGCCAAGCATTTGTAATCGATTTTTCTTGTCGCCACCCATAAAACTACCGTACGTGTGCGGGTGGCCGGGTGTCGTGCATAGGTGAGTGAGCCAGTACGACTGTAGGTTGGATGGGTAGCCAATAACACTAGTACGTTGGTATTGGTACTCTATGATAATGGGTGGGTCTAAGTGGTAGCATTAAAAGACATATCAAAAATACTTTATCGAAAAATCCGTAAAAATCGGCTTATCTAACTAAGGTTGGTCTTGTAAATAGATCCTAGACGGCCGACCACTCCAGCTCAACTCTTCCAGCTGTTGCTAACAATGATCGTAGCGAAACGGAGTTGATCTTGGTCATGGATCCCAGTGGCACATTCACTTCTCATCTCTCATTGCAATGCATCGTCGTCGATAACATCTCTATTGCGCAGTCCGACCACTCTCACTTCTTCTCGACCGACGTGTTTAGATGTCTAAGAGTAAGTTACTGTCTGATTCAACATTACGGAGACCCGCGTTTGATCAAACACAACACAATAACCACGAGACGTAAAAATAACGTCAAGATATTTTTAATTTGTTTCTGCATTAACCTACGTAAGTTAGACATTTTTATCGTCTCTTAATTTTTGTAAAATCTTTGTTCTAGAAAAATACCACTATTTCACACATTTTGATTGTTTTGTGACATAAAAAAAATTCCAAATAAAAATTACTTATCAGATATATGTAAAACTTCATATATTGTAAAAAAAAAAAAAAACTGAAACTTCATACAAAAGTTTTAGAATTTTTTGCAAGTTCTTATTAATTTAGTGAAGTAATTTTCTCTCTCTCGACAAGTCTTGTTTATTGAGCCGTTAATAATTCGAATATGTATTCTGTATATACTGAGTGATTTTATACGGTTTTTATTAATAATTGATAAATGTGGACCGTGAAATCGCAGCCTGTCCTTACCACTCGGCCCTTGTACAGAGAAGAAATATCCAATAGTGCACTGAACGTGTGTCGAGTACTTATTTCTTCAGTTTGGCACGTGATTATCAAGGATACAAGTAGTACTTATTTCTATAGATGTATTCATATTTCAATGGTTTTAATTTATCTATAACTGCCACTGAGGCGTTCGCTCTGGCCATAAGAAAGAGACCTCTGTTTCTTCCCCCTCCCTGTGTTGCCACGTAGAACAATACAAGGTTCTGTTGTGTATTCCCATATTAATTATTTAATGAAGGAACTCGCAATTAATTGTTTTCGATGTTTGCCATATCAAGAGTTTTTGATTTACTTTTTCATTAGCCAGGTCAGGTTTAAAATGGTAAAACTTTTCGAATTTCTCCCAACCTAAAATTCCTTAGACTGTTACCAGTTTCACAAAATTACTCATGGAATTGTTCTGTTTAACAAACTTGTTAATGACAGGACTTGAAAATGTTACTTAGTCAGGGTGTCCACATTCTGGAAAGTCTAGGAAAACAAATTTGGTCAGGGAGAGCCAGGGAAATGAACAAAAGTTCAGGAAAGTCAGGGAAATCTGCCCCAGTGATGGATTTGAGGGGATTGTTTTATCCTCTAGTCGGCTGTAATCTCTACTAACGTTGCATTTTTCTGGTTATGTTATACAATTAAAGTGGTGGTCAATAGTGCAATATCCTACATCGTTGATTGATTTTATACACAAATAGATTTACCATCCAATGTTAAATTTTGAATCTCAAAACAGCTGTTTTTGAAGTCCATAGTGCAGCGCTAGTCTAGTCACATGTAAATGTAATGCAGTTTAAACCAGTTGTGGTTGCGGGCCACACTAACTAACCAAGTACTGGCACAAATATTCCTATAATAGGATTACAAGTTGTAAGTGTACAATCAAGGCCTATATGTTCTGTTAATATTCTCCAGTGTTGAAATAAGTATTTAAATGTATTTTTATTCATTTGTAAGATTAATTTTGTGAGACTATTACATATATACTCTTACTTACAGGTTTCATTTTTGTAAGTGTTCATAATGAAAATATTAGCAAAGTAGCTTCGTAGAAATGTACGAGTCGTATTTGTATTTTCAATAAAATGTTAGTATAAAAAGTAGGAAAAAAGAATGGGGGAAAAACTAAGCCAGCTATGTGTATGGAGGAGGCTGGGTTTCCTGGTTTCTTTTATTTGTATTGTTTATTTACACTTTGTAATATCAAGATTAATATCTCCAGAATAATCATTTTAATGTTTATTAATTATTGTTTTTTCGTTTTTGAAAAATTGTGAGAGTCAAGGGAAATTATCCGAAATAGTCAGAAAAATTGTGACAAAATTTGCGTGGACACCCTGTTAGTGACCAACTATATCTGGCTTTTATACTGTGAGTTGGCCTTAAAAGTATGACAAGTAAGAATGAACGAATATTTTTTCGTTAGTAGAATGAGACAAATTAATTGTATACTGCATGGAAACCGTATTAATTAAGTTAAATAGACAATTGGTAAATGCATCTTACGTGAAAAATGTATTTCGTATCATTAGGGAATTTTTAATTTAGTAGGCTAAATTTAGAACTCTCCAACGTTGTGTCCAAGGAGAGATGAGCAAGTTATTATGTTTGGTCTGTGGCCCCAAGTTATCAGGCCCGAGTGGCAAGAGCAAGCGTTGATTTCACGGTCCGACGCTCATGACACCTTTATCAACAATAAACTAGTAGAAAATCACTCAGCATACATAGCCTACAAATTATTACATAATCGATTTGGAGAAGTGGATACCAACGGCTCAGTAACAAGATTTGTCTGCTGTATGTAACCACTTAACTTCAACCTTATAATGTTATTTATTTGTTGTTTTTTATTTTATTGTTAAATCTATGTTTTAACAATAAAATATACGTTAAAAAACGTTATCATTTCTACGTTGTTTTTTTCATGTATATTTAAAAATGTTATTGAAACGTGCCTCAGTGAGACTATTTTGACTTATTTTTAAATCTCTATAATCTTAATGTTATTGTTGATGTTTTGTTACTCTGACAAAGCCCATGGCTGTTTTGAGACTATGTCAATGCATGTAATTGCCTGATAACAATAAACATCTTGAACTGGCGAAAAATTCTGAAACTGTAAATTGGTTGTATGATAAGGTATCTGCAATAGAAACGTTTCGTGTTTATATAATAGGTAGTATTTATTTGGTAATTTAAAAAAAATTTAATTCACCCAAGGGTGAAATAGTAGTACTTTTTAATTTAAACAAAGAAAGAAAATAGGAGTTGATACGGATTTTAAACCTACATAGGTTAATGCAGAGATAAATTAGGCAAATTTGATGCCATTTTAATTTTTTACGCCCAGATATTATTGTACAGTTATAGTTCAAACTCGGGTATCCATATTTTGAATAGGACAGAATGAGGAAGGATTATGTAATTTTTAAATATTATAGAATTATGGGTAAATTGATTTGTGACCAAACATTTGTTTGTTTTATTTTGAGTTTGTCAAAAGACGATGCTGAAGTTCTGGTAATATTCTGTGTTGTATGGTAAATTAATGTTTTAACGCATACTTTTTACTACTTTATACAATACTTAACCCTATACATGGCAGCTTAAAATCTCTATAGTGGCAGGCCAGTTTTTGTTGTTTTGAACCTTATACTTCAAAATTCTGTAAAAAATACTGTTTTGCACTAAAATGTATCATGTTTTATATTGTTTTGTTCAGAAATAACTACATAATATGTTTGTTATCTTTACAATGTTATATATTCACATCAAAAATGTTTATTACCAGTAAAATATAAAAGTTTGTACATTTTGAGTTATAAAATTGAAAAGTAACCATAATTATAAAATATACTACAATTTTTACTGGAATAATCAAAATATACAAAATGTATGAAAAAAGGTTTTCTTCAAGATATAGTAAAATTTTGTTTCAAAATTTTTGTATTTTGTTTTATTTTTATACATATTAGAAAAAGTGTAAATTTATGAAATTATAGGTATATACAAATAAATACGCAGAAAAATAAGTAAACTTACATTTATTTCATAAAACCTATTTTAATGAGTACTGTACAATATAAAATAATCTTTCAAAAAATATATTTTTTTTTGTTTTATTGGACATTAGTTTTTTTGTTTTTTTTTTACAAATAGTTGAAATTGTGAAATTTGAGAAAAATGTTTTTGCAAATAAACTAGCACAATCATGTCTCCAGGATCTCAAATCAAAGTATCTGATTACATAAACATGAAATAACATATAACTAAACATAATTCAAAAAATAAAACACTTATCTATAACTATATATACAATTATTTGAATTTACCTGGCGCGCCGAGTGAATCATACGTCCCGTTCGACAGGTACAATAAACAAGGTCAAGCTGTAAATAGCCTCCCAAAATATATATTCTTTGTTGACAAGTTCATAACGCGTCGAATGATATAAAAATCGATCATATAAACCATACAGTTACTTAGCAACAGGTCGAAAACAATTCGATACCTACAGGTATCGTTTGCCATTATAGAAAACAAGAAAACATCACTTCAAATAAAAATCGAATAATAAGAAATCGACATTTTAGAATGAATACAAACAGTTGGTCGTGTTGCCTAGGAAATTTCTGATTCAGGGATGTAGCTCTCATCTTTCCCACACAAACATTACCTGGTAAAAAGTGGAGGGAAAAACGTGTGTTCTTGTGTGTATACGCTCGGACGCGGGGATAGTGGAGTGTGGAGTGCAGATTTTGTAATTAGTCTTTAATAATTTTTGCAAATGTATTTTTAAGAGTATCTTTATCAAATTACAGAATTTTACTCTTGAGAATATTCTGAGTGTAATGATATATAATATGATAGGATTTCATGGTTATTTGTATGAAAAACTAGCCGCTAAAAATAGGCTTGTAAATTCGATACCTCAGGTATCGTTTGCCACTGGGGAATCACTTTAAAACGATACCTCAGGTATTCTTTGCCACATCAATGGTTAAACCGCTTTGAGTTTTAACAACGTTGTGCAAGCGATCAGAGGTCGTATTGTTGGGCGGCGCAGCCAGCAGCTAGTAAAGATTCCATCCACAAGGTTTATTTGCACTGTGTTAACTAAACAAACAAGGGCAAGAGTTTATGTGAGGAAGGGAAATTTTAAAAATAGACTTATTTAACACACTTATTTTTGCATGTGTGTTTTTTCTTTATTTGAAATTTCTAGAGACTCGGATCTAATTCTGTCGATTATTTCATCTGAGCACTGAAATTTTCTTTTATTGTTATATGGTCACAGAAGGAACCTCTGATCTGGCATTTTCCTTAGAGGCCCTGTAATATGTTTTCTTAAGCTACTTTAGGATTGATTTTATATAGGAAATAGGTGTACTATGGACATCCATGGTGGCTCAGAGGCCGAGGGTGCAGAATGCGGAAGGCCCAAGGTTCGAATCTCAACTGAGCTAATCGTCGGTACTTTCGTTGAATAAAGTTTATGTACGTATCTGTAGGCCCATTTGAACGGGCGACTTAAGTTGTTTATAAAAAATAGAAGGACATATATTTTCATGACATTATTTTATATAACATGTAACTAGTTATTATTATTATTGTTTTTTTTCAAATAAAACAATATGTAAACAATTTTTAAGCTCAAGAAAATAAATCATTTACTCATGAAGTCCTTTTATATTTTGAATTTAAAGAATGTTCTAATTTAGAAGTTCCATTGGAAGCAATAAAACTAAATCCGATTTTTTTCTGGGGCGTGTAAAAGGGGAAGTATTGTTATATTGTATTGATATCCGAGTTTACTCAGTTATAATGTTCTCTCTACTTGTAAGGCATTGCCGTAATTAACTTTTTGTGGGTATTCTTTTAGATAAATTATTATCTTGGAGGCGATTAAAAAATACGAACATTTTAATATCTCGTATTAATGTAGAATTGTCTAAGAATCTATCAAATGACTTTTTTTTAATAACACCATTAGACGGGTTATCGGTTCTTGTTAGAACTGGCGGTTCAATGCAGGCCTGTTAAAATTGAGGAAACTTAAACCCTAGCAATACTATATTTGTAATTGTTGAAACAAGTGGTTTATAATTTGTTTAACCTAACGATTACTTTTCCCTACTGTATTCTTTTTAAGTCGTTATCCAATTAATCATTAATCATCTATAATGAGGATATTGTCGAGGTGAGAAAGCAGATGACATGTACGAGAGAAGAAACGAGTTTACGCCAATTGATCATGATTGTACTGCACAACATGATGGATTACAACCTGGCATGTAAAACTATGTTGGACTGGTTAAAACACAGAAATCCTGGGGAAAACAGAGGAATCAACCATTACAAAAAAACGGCAAGAGGACTTCACACATAAGTACACGCTAGATGAGTAGTAAAATACAAAGAAAGAAAAAATGGTTGTATTGTTCGTATACTTAAGTACATGTCATACGACAAGACTACGTACATTCCATACAACAAGACTACGTACATTCCATACAACAAGACTACGTACATGTCATACAACTAGACTACGTACATGTCATACAACAAGACTACGTACATGTCATACAACAAGACTACGTACATTCCATACAACAAGACTACGTACATTCCATACAACAAGACTACGTACATTCCATACAACAAGACTACGTACATGTCATACAACTAGACTACGTACATGTCATACAATAAGACTACGTACATTCCATACAACAAGACTACGTACATTCCATACAACAAGACTACGTACATGTAATACAACTAGACTACGTACATTCCATACAACAAGACTACGTACATGTCATACAACTAGACTACGTACATTCCATACAACAAGACTACGTACATTCCATACAACTAGACTACGTACATTCCATACAACAAGACTACGTACATTCCATACAAAAAGACTACGTACATTCCATACAAAAAGACTACGTACATGTCATACAACAAGACTATGTACATGTCATACAACAATACTACTACATTCCATACAGCAAGACTACGTAAATGCCATACAACAAGACTACGTACATTCCATACAAAAAGACTACGTACATTCCATACAAAAAGACTACGTACATGTCATACAACAAGACTATGTACATGTCATACAACAATACTACTACATTCCATACAGCAAGACTACGTAAATGCCATACAACAAGACTACGTGCATTCCATACAACAAGACTACGTACATGTCATACAACAATACTACGTACTTGTCATACAACAAGACTATATATGTCAGGTTTCAGGTTCGATTGATTCGGAGAGTGAGAAGTAAAAAAATCTCAAATTTTTTTGGTACTTCAGCTCTGTTAAAGTGACTTGAGTCTTTCTTTTTTTAAGAAATCAAGGACGTATCAAAAGATGTTGTGTTACTGATGGCGTACTTCTGACTGAGTAGGCAAATGGTACACATATTATTTGTCTCGTTAACTCTCACTGTGGAGGCCGTGGGTACACACTATTGGCCATCGTTAACTCTCACTGAGATGCCCGTTTGTACACACTATTGGCCATCGTTAACTCTCACTGAGATGGCCGTTGGTACACACTATTGGCCATCGTTAACTCTCACTGAGATGCCCGTTTGTACACACGTTATTGGCCATCGTTAATTATTGCCGCTACTTGTGACTCCGGTGGCTCCAGCACAGTGTCACTTTACATTCACCCAGCGCCCCGGTGTTTCCAGTAAACAAAGAGTGCATTGTGTGGGATACAATGGCCCGCGCTTCTGTTGTGAGCTGACCCACGCCTACAGCAGCGTACTCAGCACATCTATCTTCTTCTCAGCTCTTTTTAAGTTTGAACAGCAGGAAATCCACTGTATGTAGTACTGTTCCTGATTTTACATTTAGATTGTGATGTCAAAGCATATTGATATAAATAGTTCGTCAAAGAAAAATTTGCTACTTTTAAAATTATTTTTAATCAAACGCCATTTTTAAAGAGAAACATGTATACGAATAATTATGTTCACCAATCCAATTATGTTGAATCGCCAAGGATAGTTTGAATAACTGTTTAGCCGTATAACGGCACTGTATATTGATTTCCGTCTTATAAGTTTTGTTTTTAAAAGGTAGATCCCATAAGAACACATTAGTTTGTAGGATCATTATTATTATAATATGACTTTTGCTATACGATATGTACATATTGTCAAAAAGCAATAAAACTATTTCATTTCATTTCATTCATTTCATGTAAAGTGTATAGTATAACTCTAAAACTATTTGAGAAAGCATATTCATTTTTGTTTGGTTTTAAAGAGCATATAGAATGTTTGAAGAACGTTTCATCAAGATATTTCAAAAGGTGACAGAGAAAAACAGTAGACGCTACAAATAAATCTATCCACTTTTAATAGCTTCCAGCAATTTACCTTGGATTCTGTTGGCTATCTTTTGCCTCGTACAATTCTTTGAGTTTTGCCTGCCTATTTTAAAACAAATAGAACATTTTTTCAGCTTTTCAAACTGTGCTGAAATTGATAATTTGTTAAATAATTCCTCTTTTTGACCGAAATGATCCATTGATTTTACTTTTTAACTTGGCTAAAAGTTCAATGTTGAAGATCAAAGCAACCTTTAAGATGTAACTTCAATGTTTCAAGAGATAAGAAAGTCCTATTGAATGTTCTGTTCCGATCACGTTCTTCAAATACTCTTTGAGGTTTTTAGGTATCCCTTGAGACATTTTTACCATAGGTTTAGCTGGCTCAGCAAGATCCCCAAAAATGAGTTACGGTACATTAAATATGGCTGCAAGTAAAAGTCCTGCCTACGATCTTCACCAAGTGTCTTTCGTTTTAGAACCGAGTTCATGTTTTCAGCGTCGTTTGACTAAAGTAACCTTGTCCCCATATTTTAGTAGTCATGATTCACTGACACCTTTGTATCTCCGTCGCTCATAGGTATGTGTATTTTACACCATACAAGGGCAAAGAACACTTTCGTCCCTCCACAAGTGGCCTTGAAATAGTTGGCAGTACATGAACTAAGATGTTTGTTGTATGTCTTGTCTAAACATTGGCAATACTTTGACATTACTTGAATGTCTAATACTTTTCCAGTATTTATTGAAGTTGCGGACACTATACCATTTAGGAACGTACGACCCCCTTTTGTCACAGGACGCCTTTATCTTCTTCGTCCCTCCACAAGTGCCCTTGTAATAGTTGGCAGTACATGAACTAAGATGTTTGTTGTATGTCTTGTCTACATATTGGCAATACTTTGACATTACTTGAATGTCTAATACTTTTCCAGTATTTATTGAAGTTGCGGACACTATACCAT